>LMYD01000554.1:0-56158 GCA_001630595.1 Pseudogymnoascus sp. BL308 | reverse complement strand
GTCATTATGTAGGGTAGTGGTGTAGTAGTAGGCAGTAATAGTCAATTTTGGTGTTTTCGTGGGCCACTCGCTTGTGTGGGCCACTCGCTTGTGAAATACGTTACAGCATATTAGACATGTTTATCCCGTAATATAATCGCTGTCGTGTGTAGACTACAGCAGTGGAGGTTGAGCCTGTCTGATATTCTCGGAATTGAAATGGCCCAGTTGCCCACCCAGTGGCCCCTCCTTCGTCTTTATGCACTGCATACACACGGCAAATACGAGAAACTCCATGAGGCACTGGCAAAATATAGGGCTAGCTCAAATATCTCTCGGGCACATAATTATTACTGATATCTCAACTACTATCATGCCACTGGAAAGCGGTGTGCAAGGCTGTCCAAATATTATAATACATTCAGTACCCTCTGTACCCAGGATGACTGTTATTATGGCCGTGGCCAGATCCGTTGTGCGTGCCTGGTTGTTGACCAGAACCTCTGCCAGGAGGATACTGAGGGGGCCAGCCCCCCGGAGTGGCCTGGTAGCCATGCATCGGTTGCTGCCATTGTGATGCGTCTGGAAACTGTGGTGGAGGGGGAGGGGGTGGCTGTTGCCACGGTTTATATTGTTGGCCGTGATCGCCATGGTGAGATGCAGAGTGTGGCGGCGGCGGTGGCGGCGGGAAGTGCTGCTGATGTTGTTGATGGTATGGAGGTGCGGCAGAGTGCGGCATGGACACCTCTGGCTGAGAACCCTCGAACGGGATGTTTCTGCTTCGGAACCTGCTTTGGTCTGGGCTCCGGCTTCTACTAGTACTCCTGCTCCTGCTCCTGCTGCTGGTATGAGAACTAGCATATCGGCGTTTCTTGGCATGATGGCTGTCTCGGCTTGAGCTTCGACTCCTGCTGGAGTTACGATTCAGTGCCCTGGACCTTTCGGTTCCGGGAGGCCCATCTGACTTGTGTTTGCTCATCCTCTTCTTCATCTTCTCGCAAAGCGCCGTAGACCACCCATAATAGCCTTCGTCGCCTGCAACCACGTCGCCCAGGTCGTCTCGGAAAATTCGGCGACCAACTTCATCCACGTCCCAAGTGGGAGCTTCGTTTTCGTCGTGGCAGGCGACTGGATCATATATAGTCTCAACTTCTTCTAAAAACGCCTTCACGGAGGCGGCAAGTTCTTCATCCACCTGCCCTGGCACGAACCGCATAGGTTTGACGAGGGTCGGATCGATTGGCCTCGTTGAGTTGGGTATGATATGCTGCATGAGATTCCCTGCTGGCAAATCGTACCACGGTAGGTTTTGGTCGCCATGCATTGCAGGCATCGTAAATGGAACATCTTTGGAAGACTTCGCTGCGACATTAGATACTGCCTTGGAATCCGAGTCTGCGGGTTCGTTCGTTATTGAGTCTGATCGTTGGGTGGTCTCGACTGCCTGCCGGATCTTATTTATATCGCTTGTTGAGTAGTTGTGTTTCTCCGCCCATATGTCGAGTAGCCTCTCAACCTTCCGTAAATGCTTTGGGCTATTTTTGAAAGAGGCTGCGCTGGAGAAAAGGTTGGCGAGAAGAGGTAGAAAGATATCGGCAACAGAGGCGTCTCTATCGCGGATCTTGGTATGATAAATCAGATCACTGATCAGGTATAGTATGTGTAGACGCTTCCTTTTTGCTGAAGTTTCCGTCTTAGCTGACCCCAATGTACTTCTATCTGCGTCTGAAAATGAGGCTGAGAGTGCCGCCAGAAATTTTGCGAGAGCTGTAATCCGCGTTTTAGACGGGATGACATTGGAAAGAACCCATCGTTTGCACCTCTATCATCGTCATTCTTTTAGCCATCGTATGAAGTTATATCTGGGAACATTTTGTCAAACCTGGATATTCGTCGGTGAGCACTGTGTCGACGCGGCGGCTAGGAGCGTGTGGAATTGTGCTATATCATCGCGAGGTACCTGTACGGGGTCTGGCCTTAATAAACTTGCCGAGAATGTAGCCTTCGCGATGGCTATCTGGTGAGACGCCATATTTATGTTTTTGCTTCGCAAGTTGGTCTTGACGCGTTGCAAATTGGCTGTCGTGGGCATCAACAATGACGTCCAGATAGATGGTCCGAGGATTCTCCTCGGGTTGTCAGCCTTGTCTCTTGGCGTTAAATTTCATGTGCCAGCCGTCACAAGAATTGAGCAGGTAATAAGCCACACAATTCCACGCAAGTTCACTGATAGTACTGTATTCTGCAAGTCCACCGATGGTAACTGTATAATATATCACAGAGTTTAAATAGTCTTTCCCGACAAATGTTTATGGTGTGGTTGTTAAATGTCAAATGTATGTGCACCACGTCATGAGGCTGGTCTGATCTACACAGCCTTTTCATATAATACATCTGTTTCCAGTAGAGAGGAGGATAATAAAGTACAGTATATGAGAAACGCTGCCATCCCGCCATGGCTGCCATCTCTCTAATCCCCTATTCTGTCCCAAGAGTGTCAACAGCTTATTGGGGTCAGTCTAGGCCCACGAGCCTACTTTCCGTGACACCTCAACTAAACCTGTCGCCTTTCTTCGTCTGGTATGGCTCGCTGGCTTCATATTTGCTCTTCTCCTTCACCCTGGGGTCGATTCCTGGATCATGCCGCGTTGGGGCCGGATCGATGTTTGCCTCTTGGCTCGGGGATATGCTCGAACCACCTCCGTTCCCACTTTGTGAAGAACCGCCGCCTTGACCATACCCGGGGTGCTCGAGCGATGCTAGACGGCGTCGTTTTTGCTCAGCTTCTTGGAATCGGGTCTGTCGGTCGGCGTTGATCGACTTCTTTGCGAAATAGTATGCCGCACCGCCGGCTGTTTTCTACAATCAGTATACCGTAGCCACCTGAATGGATATGTACTTACCAACGCACAACGAGCCCCATCCTACCCTGTTATGCAGATACTGTCAGTATGCGCATTGCCTCGTCCATTGGGAGTAGGTACCATACCAGAATGATTTAACCTGCGCAAAAGTCAGTAAGCTGGCCATGAGGAGCTGAGCGCAATGTGGATGTACTGACAGTGTTCATTGCGAAGGATATGAGACGTAGACGCTGCTCAGGTTGTATATATTTCAAGACTCGTAATTCAAAGACACTGTCGGCTTGATGTTGTGGCCGGCAGATTGTGGAGAGTTGTGTTGATGAGCTCAAAATCAGACGTCAATAGACCGGGACCGGGGCAGCGCTGGTCCGTCTAATTACGTAGTGCTCGCTATCATGCACAACATGTTCGGTTCCTGTATGGTTTCCGCACATTTAAGGTATTAATGCGCTACGTGAACCCTGCCAACCAAGTAAACCTCCAAGGTTGACGACTTGTGGCGGAACTGGGCCATAAATAGCAACCTCAAGAAAACGACAAGCCGTACAACGACCTACCGACGTCTAGAAAAGCCGCTGGGTATTTGTCTAGTGGCTACGATAATTTAATCCATCATTTGCGACGCGATCAAGGTAGAGTCGACGACGATATACGGCCTGTAACTGCAGCGAAAATCGCCGCGTCTTATCCGAAATAGTCTCCACAAATACTGGAATACAGGTCTTACTGCCAGTAATCCAACAACGACATCCCAGCCTGATCTACGCTGAGAGTATTCTGCGACAATAATGCGCTTTGAGGGGCATCCGTAGTCTATGAATAGTGGACGAAGACGATAATGTCGACAGGATTTCAAAAGTACTCGACTTGTTACATGGCTCATTACGTGGGCTCGTTGGAAGAGTGGAAATAAACATAAAACGCAAATATGGGCGGCAATGGTCCCGATAATACGGATGCTTCATCCATTGTGAGCCTTTCCCGATGATTTGATTTGTATTTTCATTACCCTGACCAAGTACAGAAACCAGTCTCTTCGTTGCTATCGCATTTCGAACAACTCACCACCCCCGCACCGATTGGCAACAACATACGCTCGAGATCCCAGTCGCCCGATCCAAGAGCCCACCAAACACTCCGCAGCAGCCCTGCATCTCCTACGGGACTACATACACAAGAGATCACACCAAACCAATGGCAAAATGGCTCTGGACGACTTCCACCACCAGCAGTTGACGCTGGGCGGCAAAGACCCGTGTCTACTGGCCCGAAATTCGGTACTCAATACTCGCCGGCTGTCACTATAGAGCCACCGAAGTCACCACCTAAACCGGGCAATCTCAGCGTGACAATACCGGGACCGCGGGGTTCTTTGGCCCCAGATACTCCCATAGCGGCTTCGGCGCCAGGTATCGCAACACCAAGGCATTTTAGGATCCCAAGCAGGCCTCATACCCCGCTCGTGGAGTCTCAAAAACCACCCTTATTATCGCCCTCGCCAATTTCACAGCCCCCCGAGCCTCCACCTCCTAGGAGGTCTGGTGAATTGAGAAGAGAAGCACCAGCAAAACCCCTCCCACGTCCTACCCCTCCGCCCGGCCGCCCAGAGAAGCCCAAAATACCAGCCAAGCGTAACTCTGTTTATGGGCAGACCACTGATAGGGAGGCTATGCAACCTATAGATACACAATCTGCGACGTATCAGCATCCGGCCAGCGTGCCAACCAGTCGAGGGGTCAGCCCCAATCGCCCGTTCATGGTGGCGCCAGCAGCGCCGTTTCGCCCACCTGTTCAGGATGGTATTGCTAGAGCTAAGCCAGACATTGAGACGTATTCTCCAGCGCCTGTTAACCTCGCGGCAGCGAAGAGAAGGGAGTTTGAACCCAGAAATAACGATTTGGGATCTCGGTCAATAGCGGTAGAGAGTTCAGACGAGCAGAAACCCAGTCTTCCGGCCAGGCCAAGGGCTCCACCAAGTAAGCCGTTCATAAATCGATCCAGTTCGATTATAACGCCTGATACCCGCGCGAACAACCAGCAAGACTTACAGGCATACTCTCAAACTCCACACCCTATTGATCGTAGCGTTTCACTATCAAGGACGCCTGATAGAAATATCCCTATATCTCGTTCTCACCCACCCACTCCACCGAGATCATACACAAGATCAATGTCGGTGGACCATACAGGCATGAAAGCATTAGCCGATTCTCAACATGCTTCCCGACCAACGTACGAAGCCCCAGAAACATCGATTCTAAGATCTTCACACGCCCCGCCTCCGGCGACAACGGCAGAGACATCTCCAAGCAGTCTTGAATATCCCGACCCTTCTCGATCGAACCGGAGGCCACCGATAATCAGCCAATCCGTCAGGGAAATACCGATAAAGTTTGATGCGCGGATATTTGATGTTATTGGCGAATATGCCTGTTCATCAGGTACTTTCACAAGAGCCTGGAATTTGGTAACTGGCGAACAGCTGTTGAACCTTACTCATGGAGAAACCGTGAGAATGGTGTCCATTTCTTTTAAGGCATGCTCTACCCCTGAAGAGGAAGGTCAGCGTCTGTGGCTAGGCAACAATGTCGGCGACTTGGTCGAAGTTGATATCGCTTCACAGAGCATCGTAGCGACAAAGAGTGCAGCACATAGCCGGCATGAAGTTATCAAGATATATCGGCATAAAGATGAGATGTGGACTTTGGATGACGTTGGAACGCTACATATCTGGGTTCCAAATAGGGCAACCACGCAAAGCTTCGATATGTTGGCCCAAACTTTCAGGGTTCCTAAAGGGCATACATTCTCGCTTGTTGTTGGCAATGAACTGTGGTATGCGACAGGAAAAGACCTTCGAGTTTTCGATCCGACTGCCAGTGAAGGGGCACCATTCCAGCTTCTACAGCGGCCTTTATGCCAGTCTAGCGCTGGCGAGATCGTTTCCGGCGCAATCATTAACAGCCAGCCTGACCGGGTATATTTTGGCCACACAGATGGGAAAGTCACTGTATACTCTCGCGACAGGTTCACATGCCTTGACATAATAAACGTCAGCCTGTACAAAATTAACTCCTTAGTTGGGGTTGGCCAGCATTTGTGGGCTGGTTTCAATACCGGATTGGTCTGCGTTTACGACACCACTCAAACCCCATGGGTTATGAAAAAGGACTGGCGAGCACATGAAAATCCCGTCATTGGTATTCTTGCCGATAGGAACTCATCGCACAAACTTGATCGCCTGCAAGTTATTTCTCTCGGCGCAGATAATCTGCTTCGGCAATGGGATGGCTTGCTGCGGGATGACTGGCTTGGTAGGCACTCCCATAATCTAATTCGAGTTGATTGATACTAACCGTGAAATAGAAAATGAAATGCGGGCACGAGATGCGGAATTTTGTACCTTTGAGAACATTCGCACGCTCGTCATGACATGGAATGCCGGCGCCTCAACTCCTAGCAGCCTACGTAATTCGGATCAAGACGCTAGTTTCGTCAAGAATTTACTGAAATCGAGCGGGTCGCCAGACATACTTATCTTCGGCTTTCAGGAGTTGGTTGACCTGGAAGACAAGAAAGCCACTGCTAGTAAGTTCTATCATCGCAGGCAATTTATATTATACTAACTTGTCTCAAGTGAGCTTTTTTAAGTCCAAAAAGAAGGATGCCTCTGACCAAGAGCGTATGTCGCATCAGTACCGAGATTGGAGGGACTACTTAATCAGATGTCTGGATGACTTCATGCCTAAGAATGAGCTGTATCATTTACTACAGTCATCGACAATGGTTGGGTTGTTTACATGCGTCTTCGTAAAATCTCACTTGCGAGACCGGATTAAGAATCTCAGCGCTACCGAAGTCAAGCGCGGAATGGGTGGCTTGCACGGAAATAAGGTTCGTGATATGCAATTTTCCCCCCTAAGTTATAAGAGACTAACCTCCGCAACAGGGTGCCCTGATAATTCGATTCGTCGTAGACGACACTTCGATGTGTTTTGTCAATTGCCATTTAGCTGCAGGCCAGGCACATACAAAACTACGCAACCACGATATATCTGCCATTCTAGAAAGCAATGTCCTCCCTACCGAGCGAGATCCGAGTGCACGCTTGGATAGCTATATTGGTGGTGGCGATGGATCCATGATTCTCGACCACGAGGTCTGCATCATAAACGGGGATCTCAACTATAGAATTGACACCATGGGCCGGGACGCTGTCGTCAACGCAGTCAAGGCCGGGAACTTGGCTAAGTTACTAGAAAGAGATCAACTGCTCGTCTCGAAGCGGAAAAACCCAGGCTTCAGGCTACGAGCCTTCCAGGAGATGCCCATTGCCTTTGACCCAACATACAAGTATGACGTTGGGACTGATACATACGACACAAGCGAAAAAAAGAGGTCTCCTGCGTGGTGCGACAGAATTCTATACCGCGACGGTCATGTCATCAATCGCATTAAGCAATTTGACTACCGCCGTCATGAAGTGCGTGTATCAGACCATAGGCCTGTATCGGCCCTGTTTGAGATGACTATCAAATCTGTCTTGCCCAGAGAAAGAGCTTCGACTTGGGACAGGACAGTACAAGGATTTGAAAAGGTTAAGAAACGACTCCTCACGAATTGAAGGACATCATGCCAGTGAGGTTGCCAATGGCCTCTTACTAAATTATGGCATACTTTGCTCTCAGATGATAAACAAGAATTAGAATATATGAAGACACAACTTTAGACCCATGTTAAAATCTGGTGACACGTGTATGTTTAATTTTAGAAATCAGCAAGGCAAAGAAAGAAGTGTTCGCATTATGTTGCCGCTATTTAATAACCTTCCCTAGCGAGCCAGAGCAACCACATGTTGCTCAACGTCCAATTCACAAGCGGATAACGTTAGCCTGGCGCAGTGGCCGGCGACGGCCCGAGTCAAAGATGATGATAGCCTCGGCACCCGGCACCCCAAGCCATTAAGCGGGGAAGTGGAGATACGGAGGCTATTCGAACGTTATTATATAGGGGATAATTCTTATAATTCTTTATTAAAATACCCGTGTAACATTAGTCAATTTCATTTAATACCCCCGCCAGACCTGCATATTTCAACTTCCAAACCTTCGACAACATGTCGACATCACCACCTTTGGCTGGTATTAGAGTTCTAGAATTTGCTGGGCTTGCGCCAGGTAAGCCTCGGAATTATCCTCTAATAATTGAATAAACAAAGATATTTACCTATCATAAGGTCCCTTCGCTGGGCTTTTATTAGCCGATAATGGCGCTTCAGTTCTCCGCATAGATCGAGCTGTCCCTGGCTCCACGCACTCGGACAAGCTGCCACCTCCAACCAGCGATGCACTAACACGGCACAAAGCATCCATTGCCGTAGACTTAAAGGATAAATCAGGGGTAGAATTTATCAAGGTCTTGGTTAAAAACTCCGATATCGTCATTGATCCGTTCAGACCTGGTGTTCTCGAGAAGCTGGGGCTGGGACCCAATGTTTTGAAGGCCATCAATCCGCGTATCATCCTAGGTCGTATGACCGGCTTCCGCAGGGATGGAAAGTACAAAGACATGGCCGGCCATGATATCAACTATATCGCAGTTTCCGGAGCGCTGAGTATTCTTGGCAGAAAAGGAGAAAAGCCGTTCGGGCCCGTTAACATCTTGGGTGATTTTGCGGGAGGAGGCGCAACCTTGTTCCAAGGCATATTACTAGCATTATTGGCCCGAGAAAGGACTGGAGAGGGACAGGTCGTTGAAGCTAATATGGTTGATGGAAGTGCATACCTCGCCACCTTCCCAAGACTGGCCCGCAAGACGCCGTTGTTCAACCAGCCGCGGGGAGAGAATGGACTTGACAGCGGGTCTCCTTTCTATGACACCTACGAGACCAAGGATGGGAAATACATGGCTATCGGGCCTTTGGAGCCCCAGTTTTTCCATGAGCTTGTTAAAGGACTAGGACTTGAAGGTCGTGGTCTCGAGGAAACTCGATATGACAGGTCCACATGGCCTGAGATGAAAGAGCTATTCACGACCCTCTTCAAGGGAAAGACGAGGACGGAGTGGGAGGGCGTTTTCGATGGCACAGATGCTTGTGTGACGCCTGTTCTTGATTTTGAGGAACTAGAAACCGACCCGAGCAGAGAAGGAGATGTGCGCCCTTCAGTCACTCTGACAGGAACACCAGGGTTAGCCATTAGGCGCGATAACCCCTCGACGAGAGACCCATCAACAGGGCAGGGAGAAGGAGTACGCGGAGACGGATGGTCAAGTGCATATTTAAGGCCAAGCCAAGGTGGGGAGAAGGTGTTACAGGAGTGGCTGGGATGGTCCAGGTCAAACCAATATGATGTCCAAAAGGGAGGACTGGTTTTGAAAGACAAGGCGAAGATTTAGGTAGTTCATTTTGTAGCAACTATCAACCGTGTACAGCCCATGATTAATGGCTGAATGGAACACAGCCGGCGCATCTTTCATTTGATCTAACCCCATTATCCTCCCTGATTGCTCTCACCACATTTTCTCTCGTTCCTGTCCTGCCCATTCTCTCTGTCGATCAAACCACCGACCAGGCACACTTGCAACGAACTCAATTTCCATCCATTAAATCTGCACTTGATGGTTTGTTAGCCTATGGTATTGCATGGATACTTGTATTTGAATCTGGCTTGCTACCTGTAAGTCCAGCTCTTGGTCTCAGCGCCGGGCTTGGAGGCGGCCCTGGGGGAGGCGATGGTGAATCACTTCTTGATCCATTGATGTCTGAGGATACATTGAGATCTGAAAACAGAGTTTCTGAATTCCGTGCTGCCATTATTCCGGTCGAAGTGAGGTTTCTTGAAAATAGGGGCTCCTCATTAGCGCTTGCCATATGATCTTGCTCCTTTCCTCTCGGTGTAATAGTTTTGGGGGGTTGCAAGGCGTTCTCTGCTCCGTGAGAAGAAAACCCAAGGGAATTTTTTGTTGTATGAGGGTGATTCTGAGCAGCTTCTATCGGTCTTCTGGTAACGTATGTGGAAATATCCCGTCAAGCTCCCTCCTTATATACCAAATTCTCCGCGAGGAGCAAGTTCGAAGTATCCAACAAATAGCACACATTCATGCCGCCTTGTACACGCAAACATAATCAAATCATGCCCCAAACCCATGATCTGTATTTCCCCCACGAAACACGTTGACAACGAATCACCAAGCCTCATGCCAGCCCTGCGAAAACTAGCCCGCCTCCGACTTCGTTCGATATCGCGAGGCTCATGATTTGGCATACTGTTTCGGCGTTTTCTCTGGCTTTGCCATATACACGTCATACTACGCCTTGACGACGAAATTATGTGACTGCCCGTAAGTTTGCGGAGGTAACAGTGTTCGGAGGCATTACTCCAATCAAAAGCTTTTGTGCCAAATTCGTGGCGATATAAACCCACGTGAACCGGACTCTCAAAATCCGAGAAGGATAGAGTAGGTGAATCTATATTTTCTGATGCGACTCCGGGCCGTTGTAGGGCTGAGCGGTCCCGACGTGAGAGAAGCAGTCACTTTGTGCGACGTTATTAAGGTAGGAAACCGTTGGGATCTGTGAGGCGTAAATGTAGCGTTGCATGCTGGGCTACTCATAATAACCTGTGCCTCGAACCATCATCCAACAGTTCTCACGGACGCAGCCTCACATCAGATGGCAAGAGGATAACTGGATCATGAATTAGGTAGGCCTATTCTACACTGACTCGTCTATCTACTTCCGCTGCATGTACCTTAAAACTCGCAAAAGAAACAACAAAATGCAACTGAGCAACTCGCTCTGGCTATTCAACGCCCCGCATCATACCTGCCCCCGTATTACCACCAGTAGTGAAGCATAAACCTCCAGCCCCATATTCCACTCCTGCCATTTGCCATCTTATCTCATTACGCGTTGCGAAATTGCGGGTATCGGAGAAACGCAGTGAGCTATCATTTCAGATCGATTTGACAAGTAATGAAATCTAATGGTTGGCAACCAGTAACACGGCAGACGCTGTGGTATTTGAACAGCCTCGGTTGATTGCGTTATTCGGCGGCTGCCTAATATCTGGTTGTCGATTTGTCGTCATCGCATTATAGCTTGAAGAAAATTGTGGTGTCTGTGATGAGATTTATCCGACTTGCGAAACGATCTCATTCGCACGGGAAAGGGATTCAACCATCTGTTGACACTCTTTTCTCCTCCGAACGGTGTAATCGCTTTCCTTAAGAAGCTCGTCCAAGGTGTCGGTGCGATACATATTCTCAAGAAGCTCACGCTGCATCTCATCCTTTGTGAATCTAGATTTGCTTGTTAATATGAGGCTTTGACATGATACACAGGGGAAACTCACTGGACTAAGTTTAGCATAATGGCCTTTGGAACCATATCGATAATTGTGCGCTTCACGATGTTGTAATAGGAGTTAATAAGCAGTTCTATATCTCGTTAGTGATTGTTTCGCCATGGACTATGTTGAACACATACTGATAACTTCAACTTCCACGGTTTCGCGCTCTGACAACGTTCCGGATGCCTTCAGGGATGGCGGAGGTGCTTCCATCGCTGCCGCCTTCTTCTTGTTGCTCTTCGACGCAAAGAAGCTACCAAAGAAGCCTCCGTTGGCATCGGTGGAGCCTTCCAACGATGGGCTTGCAGACCTTTGAGGGGCGGCAGCTGCCTGGGCTGCAGTAAGTGGCTTGCCGGTCTTTGGGTCGACTTGAACTGGTTTCGCTTGATGGTGCCTTTCATTTACAATTGCCATTGCCTGTATGTAGCATTAGTAGATGTTCATAGAATCCAAGGATCAGAATATCTTACCCTGTGTCCGTTCAAGAAGTCTGGGTGACCGGTATTAACGTAACAGGCTTCCATGGAAACCAAATCCTTGACTAATTTGTTTGCCGGATCCATAGCTTTCTTGAAAAATGCGATAACAACACCGTGAAACTTCTCCTTTAGTTGAGGGTACCGACGGAAGAGTTGCTTCCCCAATAGCTGAGATAGGATACGAACAAGCTCATCGTATACCAGGGAAACACACTTCAAACTTGGCTCTTCAAGGCGCTTAATCTGCTGCTTGACAATAAGCTCGAAAGCAGTCGTTCCCACAAACAGAGCGGGCGATGATCCAGAAGAGTTATACAGAATAGTTCTGATGTCGACATCCTTCACCTGATCAAAGGGATCAACCGCCTTCACACCATTGGCGTAGAGCTCGTGGAACACGAAGCTGATTCTCGCTCCACCAGAAAGCTCTACTGAGGATAGCTCAGTGTTGTTTCCGTCTAGAACCGTTCGCCACTCGTTTGTGAATTCCGTAATGATGTTCAAGACAATATTGGCGCTGTTTCCAAGCATAGAATCGCCGAGACCTTGAAGTTCCGTAGAATACTTCTGGAGAGACGCGGATATGCGCGCCTTGATATCTGGAAGAGTCTGCTTGATGTGCATCATCAGAATGAGGTTCAGCTTGCGTGCCAAATAAGGGGTTCCGCAGTAAGAGCTCTTGTTTCGGTATGCTTTGTGGTTGTCGAAGAAGTTCTTCTCGTTCTCTAACGCAGCTGTGATCGCCTTCTTGTTATCGATATCGCGCTGTCCTCTGTTCACAACTGGAACGTAACCCAGTCGAAGTGGGATAATGCGACCAGCCAGAATATCAACCACATCGGTGCCGTCGTCCATCAGGTCGACTTTGGTGAGGACACCAATCGTCCTTTGTCCCTCAGGGTCGACTTCTCGTGCAAGCTTGAGACCGTCGGAGTTGGCCAAATCGGTATTCGCACCTGTGACAGCCAAGATGATCGCATTCGGCTTGCTAATCTGCTTGATAACCATCTCCCTGATCTGGCGCTCGATATCCCTCGGTTGATCACCGACTGGGACCT
Source organism: Pseudogymnoascus sp. BL308 (assembly GCA_001630595.1). Lineage (NCBI taxonomy): Eukaryota > Fungi > Ascomycota > Leotiomycetes > Thelebolales > Thelebolaceae > Pseudogymnoascus > Pseudogymnoascus sp. BL308. The sequence continues at coordinate 43,427 of LMYD01000554.1, read as the reverse complement.
TTGTGAGACCGGGCAGATCGACAAGTGTGAGGGTGAGAACATTTGGAGAGTAAATGCGCAAGTTGATGGGCGCGGGTGAAATGCCTGCATTGCGCCCAGTCTTTGCCTCTGTCTCTTTGACGATTTCGTCTCTGATTTTGTTGAAGTCGTGGAACTTCTGTCCAGGAATGTGCAGGAACTCTCCCCACTCGTCCACATTTGCCTCCTTATCGGTTGCGTTGGACACCTCCTCCTCTGCCTCCTTTACTCCATTTGTCGTGCCAGGCGGTTGGCGGTTGATGAGCTGGAGAACGAGGGGTCGACGGGTAACGATGCCAGTGCCACGAGGTAAACTGCATTTGTCAGTTATGGTTTCTTGGTGGAAGAGGGGTTATCTCACAAGTCGCGGCCGACGATGTTCTCTAACACGGAACTCTTTCCGCTGGACTGACTGCCCACTACAACAATCTGGGGCAGATCGATGGGGTTCTGTACACCAACTGTCGTGAAGACATCTTGAAGTTTGTTGACAAGCCTAGTGAAACCAGTTAATGTTGCTGCCCGCAGGGGTAAGGGATATCTCAAAGAGGCACGAACGTAATGAGGCCTGGGTCGGAGATGCCACCCTGGTTGGACGTCATGGCGCCGGTGGGTATAATGTTATTGTCTGAGCAAGATGTGGCCAAGAAGCTGTCACAAATAGTATTGTGATAATGGGTGAAGGAGGAGATGGAGTAGCTCGTGGAATAGAAGAAAGTGCGCGTGGGCGCTGGGTAGTAATGCGTGTACCGTTACGCAGCTGTGGCTGAGATCTTGCCTGCGATGTCAGGTACAAATAAACTTGGGCCCGCATAAATCTGCCAAGAAGCCTCACCGCAAAGGTCACAGCAAAGGTCACACACGTGTCGGCGGCCTATATCAGCACGTGATTCATTGGAACACCCCGCCAATATTACCCCCCACCTCCTGGACAATCAGTATCATATAATTTCAAAATGGCATCCCAACGTGTAATAACAGTTATTGGGTCTTTGAATACTGACCTGGTGACAGTCACTGACCGTGTCCCCCAAGGCGGCGAGACTCTCACTTCCAAGTCGTTTAGTACTGGATCTGGGGGAAAGGGTGCAAACCAAGGTGTTGCGGCGGCTCGAACGTCTCGCTCCAATCCAAAGACCTCCTCAAACTCTGAGGCATTACAGTCAGATGTTGCCGTCAGGTTTATTGGAGCCGTCGGGGCTGACCCGTTCGGTCCCACAATCGTGGCGGGAATGAAAGCCGATGGCCTGGACGTCACTCGGATCAAGATACTGGAGGGACAAACTACTGGCGTTGCTGTCATTCTCGTTGAGGAGGCGACTGGGGAGAATAGGATATTATTCAATCCTGGAGCGAACTTCACCCTCAGACCAGAAGACTTCACCAAGATTGAGGACCTCGGAACCCCCAAGCCAGATTTAGTTATCTTGCAGCTCGAGATCCCGCTGGACACCGTTCTCACCATCATTGAGCTTTGCAAAGCCGCGAATGTCGCCGTGTTGATGAACCCAGCTCCAGCCGTGCCTTTGCCCTACACCGTCTTGTCGGGGCTTGAACACTTGATTGTGAATGAGACGGAAGCAGCAATACTTTCCGGACGAAGCGTTGAGGCCGTGAACGCCGAAGACTTTGATTGGGGCGTCGTCACAGATGAGTTCCTCAACAAGGGTGTGAAGAACATTGTGGTCACACTGGGAGGAAAGGGTTCCTACTCTTCAGGTGCAACTGGGAAGGGAAGCTTACTGCGTGCGAATAAAGTGAAGGTGGTCGATACTACTTGTGCTGGGGACACATTTGTTGGTGCCTACGGATCCTTGTATGTGAGGGCCCTTAGGAGCGAGGGGGGTTGGGATTTGAAGGAAGCTGTGCGGAAGTCATCGAAAGCCTCGGAGCTGACAGTGCAACGGAAAGGGGCACAAGATGCGATTCCTTGGTCGGACGAGATAAACTGGGAGTGATCGACGTCAAACGGCGTCGTTCCCTTCGCTACATCATAATTCGAATAATATGACTTTCGAAAGTGCCTGTCTTTAAAACATAGTCATCCCGCCCAAAAATCTCAAGAATGGACCATGAATAATAGCTGATCGGAGGCTTCCACCAAGCTACAAACCGTGCTATTCCACGAGTCCTTCACAAAAACAATAAATAAAATAACGGCTCTGAATAATTCAGAAACCTATCAGAGCCTTTCAATCCGCGGGTCACAGAAAACTTCAGCCAGAGCAAGATATTCTATTAACTCTAACTGCAGGTATGAATTCCTCACCTGCGCACAAGAGGCGCCAGCCACCACAATCATCTCTTCCCAACACCGTGCAAGATGCCCCATATGCAAACCCATAGGACCCGTAACCCCTATCGCCGAGTATATGAACCGACGCCCAAGTAACCTCCCCCCAATCACTGATGCTGCCTTCTCTGCAGGAAAGGCCCTGGGTCGGGTTTGTTGCACCATCTAGCACCAAAAACGTTAGCGCGGGTTTTGGTAACTGGCAGAGTCAAAACTTACATTCGGACCCTTTGATCGTCGCCGGCAGTCGCAAACATCCGCGGGTTCTTCGGGTTCCATGAGACGCTGTTGCAGCACCCTGGTCGATGAGCTTCCAGCTTCTCCACAACGGTACCGTTCTCCTTGTGCCAGACGAAGACATAGCCATCTACACTGCCACTTATGACGAAGCTCTCATCGGCGCCACCAAAGGTGCTACGGATTATGAAATTGCCTGGCTTCTGCCCTGCGAAGGTCCGGATAGACTTTCTGTCTTCGACACTGAAAAGACATGCCTCGCCGTCGGTCTTGCTGACAAGAATATATTTGGAATCCCTGGTGATACTGACCGATGTCAATTTTTCCTTGAGATCCATCTCATACTCCAGTTCGCGGGTGATGAAGTTATAGACATGGAGATGGCACTCGGTATCCGTAGCCACCAAGAGGCGGCCATCGCTCGACAGTGCCAGTGCTTCGATACGGTGGGGACGGCCCCAGTCGTACACCATCTCGCCTTTCAGGTTCCATTGGCAGAGGTTCCGCTCCTTGTAGAGACATCCGGTGATAAACGACTTTCCGTCACTGGCCCAGGCGCAGGAGCTGACAGGCTCCTCGAACCGGGCGACTGTCCGTAGAAGCTGGCCAGACTGTTGCTTCAGTTAGACACCAGCGACTCTGATGTGATAGATTGGAGTTACTTACTTCGGTGTCCCATAATCTTGCGTATCTATCCTTGGAGCAGGTGATAAGCATTTTATCATCAGGGCTCCATGATGCGAAGCAGACACCCTGTGTATGTTCGGGAAGGGTATGCAGCACTTGTAACGATTGCATGTCCCATATTAAGGCCTTTCCTTCGGCGCCACAGCTCACCAACCTTGTACCATCATGCGAGAACTCCACAAACCACACTTCACTGGTGTGCTGGTGTAGCTCTGCGGCGATCTCAAGCGGGAAGTTTTCTCGATCACAGCGATGATCTGAATACAGCGACGACGAGACCTCTGTATTATGATAAAGGCAGTTGGCAATCCTTGATTGCTTGACCTGATCTAACAGGACTGCGAGACGGTGTTCCGGTACCATTAGAGACGGGGAAAGGCATCCTGTAGATTTGTTAGCCATCTTGCTCATTGCTATGCACAATCCCCATGAACACTTTTGGGAAGCCCGAGTATTGCTCTTTAGGTGACTTACTCGATAACTCGGAAAGAAGAATATGCCGGGATTGACCATGTGCGCCATCCCACTCAGCTTTCGCCATCAGCTCATCCGAGGGGCACATGAGTAAGCTTGAGAGGAAATGGAGCTTGTGGACATTGTGGTAGACCGGCGTCAGCTCGGTTCTCAACACCATCAATGCTCTGCCGGTATCCCGAGCTTCCAATAGCTCGAGAAACTTCTGTTGGCGGAGCCAGAACCGCATCTCATCTCTGTCCGCCCCTTCGGCAAGTACGAGCCCGTTGCTTATCCCGATGTCGTCAGTCACTGACCCACTCGGTCGACCGAATAGCAACTCTTCGGCGTCAGCCCATTCGCCCCGAAGTACAGCATTGCGAAAGGCAGCCACAGTTGGACTCTCCAGGTCGTATCCGCTCTCTTGAACCAGTTTCTCCGCCGAGGTATTATATCCCAGATCCGAAAGAGCCTGTATCAAGAGCCTCGACACTTCCTCACGGTCATGTCCGAAATAATCTGGACCCTGGGTGACTGTCGTCTCAGTATGGCCATTTGTTGCTGCAGATCCGTTTATGGCTGGCACAGTCTTCGACAGCCCATTCACTGATTTCGATCCCTGCGCGTCCGCCGCAGCGCCATTCGTGAGGGTTCTAGGTCCGCCATTTGTATTGCTGCTATCTCCCTCAAGTCGCATCATAGGATCCCTGCGCCGGCGTTTGGGAAGAGGCTCGTTGGTGGTCTCACCCTGCGGACCTAAGCTGTCAAAGCTTCGGTGGTCCTGGGCTTCTCTATTGTCGTCTGGGGATGGTTCTCGCCGTCTACGGCGGCTGCTTTGCGTTCCACGAGGTAGCTGCGGTTGGTTCGTATGTACAGGACCTGGATTCTCGTTTGGGAGCAGGTTTGGGTTCGAGGGTGTTCTCTCGACAGCGGGGTTTTGTGCTGTATCTGAGGGTTGGGCTGAGGACTCTGTGCTGGAAGATGGCTGAGAGGGTGTCGAAATGGCTGGGTCGTCGGAAGTGGATGGGGAAGGTAATAATGGCGTTGGGGAGTTGTCGTCTGCCAGGACGACTATGGCGGGAGTGCCGCAGGTAATTCGTGAGTAGTGAGTATGAGCGCTGTTCAAATCATGAGCTCCTACTCTTGGGTGTGTGTTTGTATATGATCTCTCCAAGGAATGGGCAAGGTGGGTTGCTTGCTAGATAAGATAGCCAGCAGCAGTCACGACTGCTCGACTAGAGGACTTGGTAATAGAGCACGGGATACCTTGGGAGACACTACACCCGTGCCGACCAAAAGTCCGACGGGGGACTGTGCATAATGGGACTCTTGAGAGCAACTGTAGGTAAAATAAATGCTCTTGATCACCCAGGACTATAATTGTGTAGGCTAGGTACTCAAAAATACAGTTAAAATAATAATTTCTATGGGATTACATGCGCATTTAAGCCCCATAGTGATTCTCAGGTGCAGCTGGCCGGAGGGGTACTAAAATGTAGTACTACAGTACAGCGCAGTATGATGGCTGCCTTACTCTTACTGCGTCGACCGCCTTTGCTTCTGCCCGTACTCGAAAGTATTAATAACGCTCATAGCTCTACGGGAGCCTCAAGAACTACTTGTAGCGATAACGCTATCTATCGGCAACCCCCATAGCTATTGGCACCTCGACAAATGTACCTTGCGTATACGCCGACTTGAAAGCTTCCTTTCTATAACTCTGTAACCTCTATAACTTCGTATGCACAACGTTGGGTTTACTCCTAGGCCACGGTTGAGAGGAAGACCTTCCTTCTACGATCTAGTCAAGTCATCTGCTGCCACAACCCCACGACCCGACCTTGCTGTTGATAGCTTGCCTGGTGTGAACCCCAGACTCCACAAGGAACTCCACGACCTGATAGCCTCCACTATCCCTCTTCCAACGTCGCCAACACATCAACGACATCACTCGCTGCCACAATCCACCAGCTCAATCTCAGAAGAGGTAGCTCCTCTTACCGAACCTATTACACTTCCAGACAACGACACCAGCATGGGTCCTGTAAGCATTTTGCCAGGGTGTTGCAGATAGTCCAGGACAAATACTGATCCAAGGACACAGAAGAAGTCAGAGAAGAAGCCCGAGGCAGCTCGGGATGTAGAGACGGAAGAGCAATATGGTAAGCTGCACCATTCAATTACTGGAAGCGCTTTGTGTCTGACTATCTCCAGGCTCTATCTACTCGGTATCAGGGTAAGTTAGCAGTACGAGTACTGTAGCTTGTATTAACTGTCAATAGTCCCGTCGTGGTCGCCGAAAACATGCTGGGAGTTGCCATGTACGAGCTTGTAAGTGTTCTGCATTCTACGGGGATGCAGGTTACTGACGATGCTTCTGCTTAGGTCAAAGTTGGACATGACAACCTGATTGGAGAAGTCATTCGAATCGAAGCTGACCGAGCGACCATTCAAGTCTACGAAGAAACTGGTACGTGTCCGTAATGACTGAGATGTAGTCTAGGGACTGACCATAAACGTAGCTGGTGTTACTGTGGGAGATCCTGCTATCCGAACAGGAAAGCCGCTGTCAGTCGAGCTGGGTCCTGGCTTGATGGAGACGATCTACGACGGTATCCAGCGCCCATTGAAATCTATTGCCGAGCAGTCGAACAGCATTTACATTCCAAGAGGTATCTCAGCGCCGGCTTTGGACAGGAAGAAGCTTTGGGAGTTCAAGCCACTCATGAAGGTCGGAGACCACATTACAGGAGGAGACATTTTCGGAACCGTATATGAGAACTCCCTCCTGGATGACCACAAGATTCTCTTGCCACCGAGGGCGAGGGGTACCATCACACGCATTTCGGAAGCTGGCAAATACACGGTGGATGCGAAGATTTTGGAAATTGAGTTCAACGGGAAGAAATCCGAGCACATGATGATGCACACATGGCCCGTCAGAGTGGCTCGTCCGACGACTGAGAAGCTGGCAGCTGATAAGCCATTCGTTGTCGGGCAACGTGTGCTCGATGCCCTCTTCCCCAGTGTGCAGGGTGGAACCGTTGCTATCCCAGGTGCGTTCGGTTGCGGCAAGACTGTCATCTCGCAGTCAGTCTCCAAGTTCTCGAACAGTGACATCATTATCTACGTTGGATGCGGAGAGCGTGGTAATGAGATGGCTGAGGTTTTGATGGATTTCCCGGAGCTCTCTATCGATATCAACGGGCGCAAGGAGCCTATCATGAAGCGTACAACTCTTATCGCCAACACCTCGAACATGCCTGTGGCTGCTCGTGAGGCCTCGATTTACACCGGTATCACTGTTGCCGAGTACTTCCGTGACCAAGGCAAGGACGTTGCCATGATGGCTGATTCGACATCCCGTTGGGCCGAGGCCCTTCGTGAGCTTTCCGGACGTCTGGGTGAAATGCCTGCAGATCAAGGTTTCCCTGCCTACCTGGGAGCTAAGCTGGCCAGTTTCTACGAGCGCGCTGGTAAGGTTCAGGCGTTGGGTAACCCAGCCCGCGAGGGTAGTGTCAGCATCGTCGGTGCAGTCAGCCCACCCGGTGGAGATTTCTCCGACCCAGTCACAAGTAGTACCCTTGGTATCGTGCAGGTCTTCTGGGGTCTCGACAAGAAGCTCGCCCAAAGGAAGCATTTCCCGTCGATTAACACCTCGGTCAGTTACAGTAGATACACGTCCGTTCTCGACAAGTACTACGAGAAAGACTTCCCGGATTTCCCACGCCTCCGTGAGCGCATCAAGACGCTGTTGTCGGACTCCGAGGAACTGGACCAGGTCGTTCAGCTCGTTGGAAAATCTGCCCTGTCTGACCCCAACAAGATCACCCTTGATGTTGCACAGCTGCTGAAGGAAGATTTCCTCCAACAAAACGGATACTCTGACTACGATCAGTTCTGCCCTATCTGGAAGACAGAGTGGATGATGAAGGCTATGATGGGATTCCACGACGAGGCACAGAAGGTTATTTCCCAGGGACAGAGCTGGAACAAGGTCCGCGAGGCAACAAGCGATCTCCAGTCCCAGCTGCGCAGCATGAAGTTCGAGCTTCCTAGCGACGGAGAGGAGGTTATCGTGGCAAAAGTAAGTCATAACATCACCACTATCCCATGCATTGAAGTTTTTACTAACTGTACCGAAGTACGAGAAACTCATCTCGGATATGAACGAGAAGTTCGCTTCCGTGGTGGACGAGTAGATGTAGTCTCTGTTGGTTGACTGTTGGTTGACTGTTGAGTTATTGGGCGTGGAGCGATGCGGGCATGCTTGCATTGTAGCATAGCACCGAATGATGGTTGGTTGTGCTGTTGGGAAGTAGCCGCCGTATACATACCGGTGTTGAATTATTCCGTCGAATCGAAATTATAGACAATTTGGAACCTTTGTTCACGAGTACTACTGCCATTTCTCTCTCCTATATCCCCAAGATCTTGGGATAACATCTCTAGATTTGTTGATCACAATGCTATTGATCTCCTACTCATCTCTTGATTTCGACCATCTCTTCGGGCCCCAAACTGTTTTCATCAACCACTTCGGCTTTCAACAGTGTATCCCTCACTTTCCCTACCAATGCCTCATCTGCGCCTTTGGTGCCACTTGTGAATTTGACGGTCTTCAACCACTCCCTCGCATCCTCCTCCGAGTAATCCAGCGACGTGTATATATACTTGACTGCTTCCTCCTCATTCTCCAAAAAGTGCTTGACTCCCTTATCAAGACTCTCAAACAGCCCCTTGAGTCTCAAATCGGTCTCGCCAATGCTCGTCGATGCAACGATCAGCCAACTCGACCATGGGGTGTATATCTCCCCGACCCGCTTGATCTCGCCATTGTCATAATAACGCTTGCTCGTGAAGTGCTCCCACATGAAGAAGTCGACGGTTTTGTCATTGACGCCCTCGCGGAGCTTGGCAAATGTTTGCAGAGGAGTGAATGTGAAGGGGGGAGTGCCAGGAGTAAGCCAGCCTTGTTGGTCGGCGAGCACGGTTCCCATGACATAGCTTCCCGAACCAATCCGTGAGACGCCAATCTTGGAATCTTTCAGGTCTGCGATGCTTTGTATGTCATTACGTTGTGCGCCGGTAGAGACAGCCCAACCTAGAATCTTCAGTCAGCTTATGCTCTGTTGGGAACCGATGGGAGCCCTAGCTACGCCGAGGAGCAAAGAAGTGGCGGAAGGTGACTAACATAACGGAGAGTCAACATAGGTTCCTACAATCCTGTAGCCTCCATCTCCCTCTAAATCCCCCTTTCCAAGCCCTGCGACCCAGCCCTCTGTAAGCCCAATACCTATATCTATTTCCCCAGCCCGGATGGCTGTTATCATATGTCCCGTCCCCGACGGGAAAGGAATCAGCGTCGCATCAAGGCCGAAGTGCTTCTGTGCAAAGTAGAGGGGAGTTGAGAAGTGCTCGGGCACAAACCCAATGCGAAGTGCCGAAGACATATTTGAGTTTATCGAAGTTTTTGTGGTGACACGTAGCCGGAGAGTGGACGGAGAAGAACTGTTTGGAGGTGGGGTTGGGCCTGGAGGGGTAATTGACAGCTCCAACGGTGGTTGCTCTTATCGCGCGATTGGACTCTGATTACCCCATACCGGAATTGGCGCACCCGCTTTCCGAGGTGAAAGCTGTCTACACTTCAACACTACAACCTATCTCTGGCAATACAACTCCTGACGCTGTGTAAAGTTACGGTGAACACGAACAGTCAGACCTCAAAAAAACTGCGACAGTCAAACATATACCGCAAAAAAGCGGCCACCATGGCGACTTCAACAGCACATCGCCGCCTCCTCCAAGAATATCGCGCCCTTACCAACAACCCACCAGAAGGCATCACCGCAGGCCCTGTCTCCGAAGATGACCTCCTATATTGGGAGGCGCTGATCCAAGGGCCCGAGGGAACACCATTCGAGGGCGGTGTCTTCCCAGCGGAGCTCAAGTTCCCGAAAGATTACCCGCTCGCGCCACCTTCTATGAAATTCATCGGCGAGGTCTGGCATCCTAATGGTCAGTCCCAGTCTATCTAGCATACAAAGTGGTGCTTTAGCCGCAGGCTTAAGAGAGGAATAAGGATGGAAGCTTACAATACGTAGTATATCCAAGCGGACTAGTCTGCATCTCGATTCTCCACCCTCCCGGAGACGACCCAAACCACTACGAGCACGCCTCCGAGCGTTGGTCGCCAATCCAGAGTGTGGAGAAGATCTTGATCTCGGTGATGAGCATGCTGGCGGAGCCGAATGACGAGAGTCCTGCGAATGTGGAGGCTGCAAAGCAATGGAGGGAGCATAGGCAAGAGTACGAGCAGCGGGTTAGGGACGGGTGCCGGAGGATGCTGGGTTTGTGAGGCACCGTTTCACTACAGGATGTGGGAGTGAGGATGGATTACAATATCTGGCAATTGTGGTTGGGTTTACGTAGCGTCGGCGTGCATGGAGTTTATTACGGATAAATGAGAAAACTTATTAAAGCATCAGAATTGGCTTGGAATTGGCCTTGGCAATGGTGGATATCACATCACCCCGAGAAAGGAGAATATTCTCATAGGAACCACCAGTTCTCGAACGTAGAATTCTCTTCATATTCGGTAGGCACTAATTTTGCCAAACGGGCATCTATTATACAACACACCTCTAACCATCCCAAAAATGCAATACTAAAACTCCAAATTCCCTTCCCCCACCCAACCGTTTTAAATGCATCATGAAGCCTAAAAATTCCGTCAAGCACAAGTCCACTCAGCAAAAACACACCAACGGGCACTTCTATCCGCAAGCACCAATCCCCTCCAAACGCCTTTCTCCCCACATTTAATAATAGTCTCCCAGACCCCACCGTCCCCTATTTCAGTCGATCCTCCAGTTCCCACGCCGCCACCACGATCTTCCTTTCTCATTAGTCTCAATATTTTCCCGCTTGGCGACTGGATAGCCAGTTTGGCTGGTTTCTTTGACGCATATGTGCTGGGGTTCGAGCCAGAAGCCGATGAGGCAGTGAGGCTCATTGCGCTCTCGGGTCGAGAATATGGAACTGGCGACATAGCCCCTTGGCTAGCAACGATAGATGACGGATGCTGGCGGATTGCAAACACAAAGGTGTTGTTTATAGCGAGTAGCTGGCATTGCGGCTGCGCAACATATAGATCATGGCGTTGAGCATGTGGCGTGGGGTGACGGACCAAGAATTCATAAGGTGGATTGCTCCCAGTATGATTAATTGGTAGAGCAAGAGCAAGCGGGTGAGGAATATCCTTGATGCTGTGCATAAGGCCTCTCTTGCCTGCATAGATCTTGAGGTTGCCGGACCCCTCGTCGCCTGGGAGAAGGGCCTTGATAGTGTACTGCTTGGTGCCACGAACCCATTCAGCTTGTGTTAATGCACGCTTCTTAACAATCTCGCCAGATTCGAAGACGTCGCCATCGACATCGCGCTTGAAGGCGCGGGTTTCGACTTCAGCAACACACTCTACGTCTGCTGGAACTATGAACCTGACCTGAACAAGCTCGAGATTTTCTAGCCGCAATAGAGATGTATTGAAATCTTGCACCTGCATATTGTTCTTGAAAAATGGAGGACAAACACATGGAAGTGCAAGTAGGACATCATGAGCGACAGGAGGAGAGAGATGCTGATGCTGATGATGCTCTGGGACATGAGTCCAGCAGAACTCCATCGGTCTGGTGAGGAAGTACCACGATTCCGCCAATGTTGGTCCAGTGCTGGAGTAAAGGCTCCGGAGTGGGTTCGTCGAGCTTGCAAGAGAACAATCCATCATTCGCCATTCGTTGTCAACGAGTACTGTGTTCCACCAGTGATTAGATCTGGGAATAAGTCCAACTTCCGATGCCTCTCCTGGCGACTTTAGATAGCCACGAACAACTTCACAATGAATGCCAACAGCAGAACACATCTCCATGACTAGAACCGATACTTCCTCTGGGCTGCCTCGTTTCGACTGGATTACTCTCCTCGAATTAACAGGGTCGTCCCCGTCGAAATCTTCTTCCCATGATATTTTTTCGGCAACCCAGGTGAAGATAGCCCTTAGCCGCTGGACGTCGCTTCTGTACGGCCTACAGATGTAGCCGGTGGCCAGGCTGCTTGGATTCATCGTCTGCGGTAAGTTACCGATGAACCTTGAGTTCTTGTCGACTAGACTTAAATTGACGGTCTGGTAGTTTGTTGGTTCCATCACTGCCGTTCCATCCCCAGCTTCATCGCCTTGCGTTGTGTCGTAAAGTTCATCGACGGGGCTTATAGCAGGGTAGTCCATCATCTGGCACCTTTCTTTTCGCTCCAAGCGCTCGATACGACTGAGAGAATTGGATCGATTCACGTCCCGGCGGACCTGGACCCAGTCGGCTCCTGAACTGTCACCGTCTTGGCCCATTCCATTGAAACCGTTGCCTCCTTGGTCGCTGCCCAACCCTCCAGCAATAGCAGTAACACCATTTGGTATCATACTCCGTGATGACAGTGGGCGAGAAGCTTCTCCGGTCACAATTGTCTTTCGAGTACTTGCTGCCCCGGTTTTTGCAGACTCTATTATCTTCTTAAAGAAGCCGCTTTTCTTGGGCTTTGGGGCCATAAGTCCTCCAAGTACACCAGAAGAGTCGGCAGAGAACCCCATTTGTGATTGTGCCCTTGGCGGCCCCGATGCGTGACTGCTGTGGTAAGTAACTCCACTTATGGGAGTCTGAGAGCGGCTTTCTTGCTCGAACCCGTTTTGGATAGCAGCAAAATCATTGCCTCGCATTCCGAGCGCACTTCTAGTTCGAACGTGAAAAGAATCTTTCTTTCGAGCAAGACTTCCAGCACTAGTTGCACTAAATGCACCAGCAGAGTGGCCGCTCATAATGCTCCTGTCTGTTATTTGAGTGCTTGCGCTTTCGTTCGTTGTTGTACTTTGAACCCCAGAGGATGAGTTTGTTGACGTAGACTTTGTTGTGAAGGTCCTTCCCAGCATTTGTTTTCCTACCTCGTATGCAGATTTCCGGTGTCGCAATTTTCTGGCTTCCTGAGTTCCGAAAGATGACGCCTTGTCCCGTAATGCCGGTCGTTCACCAAACGCTCCTGCCATAGAAGACTTGGGCCTGTCCTGGAATTGAGCAAGATCAGCCATGGAAGATTGCGGCCGGCTCACTGACGAGAACTTCGGCGGAACTGTTGGAGGCCCCATACTTGAATTTACACTACTCTCGTCTGAGTTTCGGGGATGGCGTTGCCTGAGTCTACTCTCCATTCGTTGGACGTAATTGCTAAGTTGTGGGGCTTCATTGTCCAACAGTTGAGGATCTTGGAATTGCCCGTCAAATTGTTGGTTTCCGCCATAATCATCCATAGATGTTGCTGGTCTGTGAGGTGCGTTTCGCCTAGAGGCTCTTGAATATGTTTCGTCAAAGGCTTCCGGTGACCATGGATCTAAAGGTGGCTCCGGTGTCTCAGTTTCTCTTGACAGTCCCATACCTTCTAAAGACGACATAACATCATCCATTGCATTCCTAAGGGGTGAAGGCGTAAGACCAGTTGCGCCAGGAGAAGGAGGGCAAGGGCTAGTCGCACGTGGCGTATGATAGGTATTCGATTGATTCTGGTACGGCTCACTGCCAGCTGTATGAGGAGCATACGTGTGTCTGTGCGGCGGTGGCGGCGGAGGCGGAGAAGAGTCTCTTCTTGAGCGATTCGAATTAGAAGGCGTTTCCTGCTGATTTGTCTGATATGAATTATCTGGGAACGGTGAAGGCGCTCTATAATTATCATAAGGATCGGCTGGTGGGCAGGGTGAAGGTTGCCGCGAGTATGCTTGGTAAACAGATTGTGGGCGAGGTGAAGGGCCTCGAGAGTGGGTTTCATAGGTAGATGGCGCATATGGGGATGTCTGGCGAGGGGCTCCCTGGTAATTCATTGGAGGACATGGTGATGGAGCCCGAGAATAGGACTGATGTGCAGGTGGCGCAAAAGGAGATGGGGCCCGCGAATGAGACTCATGCCCAGGTGGCGCATAGGGTGATGGGGCACGAGAATAAGGCTCATGCGTGGGTTGCGCATAGGGTGATGGGGCCCGAGAATGGGGCTCATGCGTAGTTTGCGCGTATGGTGATGGGGCGCGATATTGGGACTCCTGGGGGGGTTGAGCATTTCGAGGTGGTGCTCGTGAGCCATACCCTCCTACTTGTTTCGGTGACGGCACATAACCGATCCTGTCATGGATCGATTTTGAAGGCGAGGGCTTCGGCTTTACTATGCTCTCTTGCTTTTTCAGCTCCGCCCTCTTTTGAGCTGCCAAATCCGGGGCTGCATATGCTTGAAACGGTTTTCTGAATGGTTTCGCCTTGGCTGCCTTCGGCGGCTGTGGGTTGTATGGGTTTGGGCTCGGTGACCGATCCGGCATAGGGCTTGTAGCTCTGCTTGCTGGCTGAAAGCTGTCGTCCAGAACTTGTACGAAGTTCGACGGGAAAAGTCCCATCACGCGCTTATCTCGTCGCAGCCTTCCCATCCACCATGATCCGTCGCCTGCGTTCAGACATTCTATGAGATCTCCTTCTATAAACCCTAGGTCTCGTTTGGACTGTACATGAAGAAGTTAGTATCTAGTTGCTGTGATATAAATGGGAACTGCAGGGCTCACCTCTCCGCCCCAGGAGTACACAGCTCTGCACCAACAAGGAAAGCGCGATGGAAGGCCAGGCGGTTCGAGAGCCATTCTGCTCCGGCAGGTTTTTTCTTGCTTTGTATAGTTGTAGGCGCGCAAACCACAAGGAGTTTCTAACACTTGCAGTATGTACCGCACCTAATATCTCCCGTGTCAACGACCATTTGTCGATAGAAGGTGTTTTCCTAGTTGTCCATGTAGATTGTTCGGAAGACTGGTATAAATAATTCAGCACCAATAGTCAGAGAGTCGCGAGGTTTGTTCGTGTAAACAGAGCTGTCTGTTATAATTTGCCTGGTTGTGATATTTGGGTCCAAGCATCTAAGCGCAATAGTGCTTGGAATATTGAAGCTTTCGGTTGCTGTCTGTTTGGTTATCGTCACTGGTTTCGTCTCACTGGAACATATCACGGTTGACATGGCAACCACAACGTTATCGGATAAACCACCCAGCAACCCCAGCACTTACTTGTCTTTGACCGATGAGATTCAGGGTCGCAGTAAAAAGGTTACCATAGGGATTCAAACAGTTCTACCACTTAAGACATAATAACCTTAAGACACGATCTTCTGACATCAAAACCATCAAAGATTCGTGGGTTAACGACTTTGTCGACCATCGTTGCATTTGATGGTCCGGGCTTAGTCCGTTGGCTGGTGCAATCAGTGTTTACATGATCATAGCTCCACTTCCGCCTATCCATCTCAAACGCAGCCTCCTCTCTAGCAATTACAATTGCAAACAGAGAGAATACTGTGCAGTTGTGCTTTCACTTCTCTTTGCTGGCTACTGGAAAGCCACGCAGTTGCTACTTCCGATTGAAATCTTACGCTTCCATTAAACGCCCTCGCAACGATGTCTGATGATGCGGCTGGCAGCCAATACCAGGTCCTGGAGGAATTGGGCAGTGAGTAACCACGCATCCATCGGATAATAAAGGTAACTGACAAGTACAGGTGGAAGCTTCGGAGTAGTATATAAAGCTATTGAGAGGGCAACCGGAGAGATCGTCGCCATCAAACATGTAAGGATGACGTTCACCATCAAGGAGAATTATCGGAACTGACTGCTTCGGCATAGATTGATCTCGAATCAAGCGAGGATGATATACAGGAAATCCAGCAGGAAATCTCGGTGCTCAGCACCTGTGCTAGCCCCTTTGTTACCCAATATAAAGAGAGCTTTCTCCGTGGCCATAAATTGTGGATTGTTATGGAATACCTGGGTGGTGGATCTTGCTTAGACTTGGTTTGTTCCAATCTGACATGATTAACTGGACGCTGAATGCTGACTTCTTGCAGCTAAAACCAGGTCCGGTCCACGAAGCTCACATTGCAATCATTTGCCGCGAACTACTCCTCGGACTTGATTATCTTCACCAGGAAGGCAAGATCCACAGAGATATAAAGGCAGCAAACATATTGTTGTCCTCGACTGGAAAGGTTAAATTGGCAGATTTCGGGGTTGCAGCGCAGCTCACAAATATCAAATCGCAAAGAAATACATTTGTGGGGACACCATTCTGGATGGCCCCTGAAGTCATCCAGCAGGCTGGTTATGACTTCAAAGCAGACATTTGGTCTCTCGGAATCACTGCAATGGAGTTGGTGAATGGGGAACCTCCTAATGCCAGCACACATCCGATGAAGGTGCTGTTTCTGATACCAAAGGCGCCAGCACCCAGGCTCGAAGGGAACAATCACAGCCGAGAGTTCAAAGACTTTGTTGCGCAATGCTTGGTCAAGGAGTGTGGCAAACGTCCATCGGCAAAGGACCTGCTGAAGCATAAATTTATCCGATCTGCCGGTAGAGTTGAAGCTTTGCAAGAATTGGTGGAAAGAAAGCAGGAATGGGATGGAGGCCGGAACCGACCATCTCACCCAAGATTTTATGAGGAGGTATTGACGTCAATGAAACCTAAGGACGACTCGGATGCTTGGGTGTTTGACACCGTGAAGGCAAAGACAATTCACAAATCTACTTCGAAGAGGAGAAAGCTGTCCGTTATACCAGGCAATATTCAAAATGGTCAGACAGGAGCGGAAGAAGCTCTGCGACGTCTAGACCTCAAAGATGCGCCACTCACAATGTCATCTCCATCACCAGGCACTGTGAGACGACGCACAGTTCAGAAGCAGCCGTCGATCATGCAGCTGCCGTTGACCCCAACCAAGTCATCAAAGAACACATCCCCTAAGAAACCATTACAACCGGATATGAACTTTGGCAACGGTGGCTCCACAGTCCGTCTCTTTCGCCGTGTTTCGGACAATTCAACTGCGGGAGTAGTTGATTCATCGATTGAGATCCGAGACGAAAATCGGCCCCCAACCGTGGAAACTATCAGCAAGGAGGCGCAATTGGGTCGCAGAGCGTATAATAAGGCCATCGACCCTTCATTCCAGGAAGTGCATGCACAGACAAGCAGTCAGAAAAAGCGAGAAGCACTTTCACGTCTTGCAGACGCCTGGAGTGCGTTTGATGCAATTGACCCAGATGGAGAAGTTCAGCTGCTGAAACTCATGCTCGAGAAAGTCCAGGCAGATCCAAAGCTGCGATTCTTAGCATCAGCATCATCACCATCATCACCATCGAAAGATCAGACTCCTGTGTGCACCCCCCGAAAGTCATCTCAGGCCCAAGCCCAACCGGGCCCTAAGCTAGTTATGGCTCAGAACAACCCGCATCTTCGAAGCCACCGCCAGCGACGTGAGTCTATGCAAGTTGCCGATAAAGAGTGGAATGAAAAAATGCACAACCTCCCTGGGCAAGTCACACCTGGGATGGAACACACAAAACAACTCGCCGACGTACTTTATGGACGTTGGGCAGATGGGCTCCGTAATCGCTGGGGTCAACTATGAATATAGCAGCCCAGCTCAAGCTCTTGTACTAACCAATGTTTACGATACTATCGACGTCACAACATTTGCTCGCCTTGCATACAAAAAACTCGCATAGCGTTGAATTTATACCCCGGGCAGCGCATCAAAGTATCCACTAGCATTCAGAATATGCCCTCTGAATCATCGCTTCACGCCTACGTGGAGCTCATTGTACCTTTCTTATGCAATAGATTTGCCGGCTGTTTGATTTTGCCACTTTTAATTTGGAGCGATCGTTGTCCTGAATGGCGGAAAGGGCGCGGTGTATGATTGATGAAAATTAGCAATGTTATTGCGACAGAAAGCTGCTTCGAGCATTCTGTAGTTGCGTTTGATATTTTGGATGGTTTAGCCCTTTTTCGAGCCTGCTACTTTCGGGAGTGCTCATGGTCTTTGTTACGCATAGTAAAGTTGGGGATGTAGCATATTAGCATATGTACTCTAATAGAAGGCGTTATTATGATTGAAATTACCTGAATTATTTGTTATAACAATCGTGAAATGACACTATAATCAGGCTTGTTCAAGTAGTATTATTCCAGTTTTACTAATCGTATGCTGCCTGAAGGTATAGAACGCCCGGGATAATCCATTTTGTTTCTCTCCGTAATCTTTTGAAGACCGGTCCAGTCTGATCAGATCCACATTCCCCTGACTTTTCCACAATACAATAGGATCAGCCCATCATACTCACACGCCATTTCCCGTGAACGTGCCCGCTACTTTCCCCAGCTTTTTGCTTCTACCCCTTCTGGCGGGTTCGTCTCCACCGGCTTTTTCTTGACATCCGCCCAATTCGTGCTCAGTGCCGTTCCGTTGCTCTCAGTATAGCTCTTCATCATCGCCCTCTTCGTATCCGGGTCCGCATCTTTATATAGCTTCTTGAAAAACCCGTGCAATGGGTCTCCCTCGTCATCATCGTCCCCCCCGGCAAGCTTGTTATCACCGGTAGACTCGGCGGCCAGGGCGCTGCTAGCGAGAGCATCCCAGTTCTTGGGGCCGTGCTTCGACGAAGTGGGGTATGTGGGAGCCTTTTCGGCGGTAGTGGCGGAAGTTGGAGGGGAGACGTCCTTGGTGTCGTCTTTGACAGCGGGGGCGGGGACTCGCGTTGCGCTCTCAAGGGCTGACCACTTCACGCCGTTGGTCTTGTGTAGGGTGATTTCGAGTTTATTGGGAGTTATTGAGAAAGTACTCTCTGAGAGGCTGATTCGGTCGTAAAGATTGTCAACGCTGAAATTATAGCTGCTATGTGCGCCGATCGGAAAGTTGACTTCAACCTGCATGGAATTAGTGGGAAATTCGATAAAGGATGTTTCACTTGAATGGAAAACTTACAGAGTCTTCAGCAATAGTAACTTCGGCTTGTTCCTTCGGAATGCCCTTCGCGAAGATCGTGATCGTAACTTTATTGCTTGATTGGTACCACTCATGCCTGATCTTCTCCTTTGGGGTCTGTGCTGGATTTGATGTCTGAGGAGCCTGAGTCACGCCCTTGCCTTTCTCTTCTGCGGCTGTTGTCTTGCCCACTTCGGACAACTTAACCTCGTCGGGCACCTCAGTAACTGAAACCTTCCTCCCCTCTGCGTCCTCAGGCAACTTGTCATATTCGTTGGCAACCTTCAGCTGCCAAACTCCCAAGCTCTTCTCCTTCTCGTTCAGCTTCCGCACCCACGTCAGCACCAGCCGCGCATCCCCAAGTCGCCCCAGGCTGTATAGTGCAATAGCTCTCCTCATCTGGGCGGCTGTAATCAGCTCACGCCGAGCCCTTTGGCGAGCAGCCAGAACTCCAGCTTCAGCATCCTGGAGGGCGAGGTCATACTGCCCGGCACGGTGGTATGCAGTCGAGCGGTTGGTGAACCATAGGGGCGAGTTGGCGGTTTTAAGAGCGTTGGTGTAATGGGTGATGGCAGAGGTGTAGTCTTTAGCTGCGAGGGCCTTCGCACCCAGATCAGCTTGAGTCGACATAGCGGCGGTCGTATTCGGCTAAGCTCTCCAATAAAGAAAATATTGTATTGTCAATATCAAAAGATAATTCAGTGGAAGTGCAAGCTGGGAGAATATTTGCGCATCAGATGTTGGAAGTTGTTGGAGGGGTTGGCTGCGGCCCATGGAACCTTGTGGATATTTGGTAGCCTTGTCGATTCTGCCACCAGATCACACCGCCTTCTGTAATGAAGGTTCCCGAAAGTCTCACATTCGGCGCCATTTAACACCTCGTCATCTCACTTATGCAGGCGTTAGATCACTTAGCCCGACAAGTCTACGGTTGTACAGTGCCCACAGTCTATTATTTTATACTATATGTGCATAACCATGTCTCATTCTAACCCCACAACGCATCTTTACTCCTTCCTTTCCCTTTGATCACCGGAGGCGATAGGAGAATAGATTCCCACGCCTCCTCTCCATCAACGAAAAGCCTAAACTTCAGAAGGCTCTGGTCACTAGCTTCTGGGCTTTCAATAGTCACAGACCCGAATTTCGAGTTTCCTTCTGCAATATACCTGCAAACTGAGGTTAGGAATGTGTCAAAGAGTAGAGCTCAGGGACTTACTTCACAAGCACATCATCATCATCTGTCTGCCTATAACTCGGAATAGGCAAGTAAAACTGGCTCAAAGGACTTGTCGAAAACTCATGTACCGTTGCACTAACGGGCCACTTGCCGCCCAGAGGGGGTGGGAACGCGGTAGAGGCGAACTCATGGCGATCACCAGACAACACCACAACACCAACGCCGCCTCTCAGACCGACATCCCACATAGCCTCAAGGATTTTTTGGCGCTCGTCCAAAAATCCCGCCCAAGTATCCAGATTATTAACCTTCCAGTTCTTGGTGAAAGGAACGCTGCTGATGACAAACTTCCATCTCACGCCCCGAGGCACTGGTCGGGCAAGGAAGGCGAGTAAATCTTGCAGTTGTTCGTTTCCAAGCATGGATTTCCCGGTGTCATTGGCGGGTAGGCCGGCATTAAGATCCCTGTACCTCCGAGTATCCATCATAAAGAAGGTAGCTGGGCCCTGGGTGAACTCAAAGTATGTAGCGTCTGTTCTGCCCTTGTTGTAGATGCTGGACTTTGGGGCTACCGGAGGGTTAACAGCACCCTGGTAATGGTTCCATGGCTCGATTGCTGTCTGGTACATATCCGTCTCGTAGTCCTCAGTATTCAAATCAAAATCATTGGCGATCTCATGGTCGTCAATGACGTGAATCCAGCTCATGTTCTCTCCGACTGCTGGCCAGTCTGGGGAGGCATAGACTTGGCGATAGTCGCGGCGATAGTCCTCAACATCGTAACCAAAGCGCTTTGGAACATCGATGTAAATGAAGTCTCCAAGGAAGAGCATAAATTGCGGGTCCAAAGACGGAAGAACCTTCGCAAGATGTTTAAATCCTGGAATGCTCAACGGGTGCTTGAACGGATTGTATGGGAACCTTGGGATAATGCAGCTAGAAGTCAAGAAAGTAAACTTTCCATCGGGCCCATTGGTATACCCCGTCTTCGGCGCACTCGTAATAAATCCTTTGTGGTTATTCGATGTCACATACTGATACTTGGCCCTTCCTAGAGTTCTCGGGAGTGGTATGGTAATTGACGAAGTGTAATCGGTGTCGTTGCCGAGGTTAGTGATTGGTCCGTAGCTTCGCCATCCAGATCCAGAATCTGCCGCGCCACTGTCAAAATCCACGCTACGAACAGAGACGTATATCGGCAAGTTGGCTCTCTCTGGCTCCCGTACGAGTAGCTTCGCCTCCGTGTCTGACACATATCCAATGCGCGCAAATGAAAGGTCGTTGCTAGGATATTGCACCTTTGCTCGGTATATCAGATCCGTGGCTGCCAGAACCAGCCCCAGGTTGATGAGAAATGTCGCAATTGATATAAAACGGCTAGTCGGGCTTGGGAGACCGGTCAAGAGAGTCTTCCATAGCTTGGGGCTCTTTTTCTCGAGAATAATAGTCTCTTCAACTTCAAGGTTTTCCTGGGCGGCTGTTGAGTCGTTCTCCCCGCCGCTGTCCGGGCTAGACCCTGCTACGGCGGCCGCATATGATTGCGGTTCTCCTTCGGCTTCGGTATTGCGGACCTTGATATCGACCTCATCCGCGATAATATCGTACTGGGACTGGCCCAAATGGGACGCGATAAATGACGGGATATAGAGGGCGAACAGCGTGTAGATTATAGGCGGGCATACGGGAGTAGGGATCTGGTTTTCTTGTTAGATTAAGATTTTCAAACGCGCATACTGGATTTCATACCCATCTGAGAAAGACGTATGCTGCCAATCGCAAGCCGATTGAGCTCACAGCGGTTGCTTGATCCTGCCAAGCCATTGCGATTAAGTGTTGGGGCCAGAGACAAGAAAGAGAGCTACGAGAACAATAAAAGTTGTCATAGGCAATGAGCGTAAGTGTAAAAACCAGGCAATCGAAATAATTATGAAATACAAGCAGGAATTATCCCACTGGCCTACGTTATGTTGGCTCGCTCATTTCGTCGTCACCGGCAATCGTCGTATACGTCATGCCGAGTAGCTCCCAAGTGGGTGAGCTAAACCTTAAACAGACTGCACCTTTCTCCAGCGGCCCGTGCACAATTGCTGGGCCCAAGATCAGGGCGAATCACTCGAAGTAGCATGAGCAGTTGGTACCTGAAGATAGGAACAATGCTATTGAATCCTATATGCTGTACGCTATTGTATTCAAATCGCTCCGTCTTATTGTCTATTTACAAAATGTCGTCCCAGCGTAATTACATCCCGTTCTCGGCCTTGAATTTATCCCACGCCTCGTTGAGAGTCGAAAAGACAGCTGAGCTGATCATTTTCACCTCCGTACTGGCGCCTTGTGATAACTGTGATAAAAAGTATTAGCTTATGATGTCAGCGAGCCAGAATTTGAATTACATACCTTGTCGGGGTGGACCTTGGCGATCGCCTTCATGTAGTTGATCTTGACCTTTCCATTCATAATCAAGTCGTGCATGCCAACCTTCTTCCACCCGCTTCCCTCCCAGAGGACATTATCCAACCCTCCCAAAAGTGCCCTTAGATTGTCTCTCCTTCCATCTCGCCAAGCTGCTATCCGCGCGTCGACACTATCACTCAGCTCGAACTTCTCGTCATCTGCCTTATCCGCCGCAGCATTGGCAGCGCGCATTCGCGATACTGCCTCGGAGTCTTTAACTACAGCGGGGCGGGAAGGAGGTGTCGCTCGGGGGCGTGGTGTTGGAGCCTTGGCCTTAGGGGCTAATGCTTTCTCGCAACGTATTCTTCCTTGGATGGCGATCGGGCCGCCAGCACCGCTCTCCACAGCTAGTCGCCATACGGCACCAGCATCAGACCAGCGCTCCATTTGTTCAAGAGCTTCCGCCTTCCGCATCAATGCCTTGCCGTAGAATTCTCCCATGCCTTTCTTACTGTCTGCGGCGGACGGGTCAAGTAAGTCTATCACTTCATTGCTACCGCGGCTTGGGCCAATAAGAGATAGCGCCGTGTCGGCGTCAGACACAGCGGATTTTGGATCTCCCGTCTTGATGGCGGTAAGAGAGCGATTGCAGAGTAGTATGATGGTAATAGGGTGACCTTGTGGTAACGACGATAGAGACTGGGCGTATGAATCTTTGGCCGAGGCGTAGTCCCCCCGTTTAAAATGTGCGGTGCCAGCTTGACGATGTTGATGAGACGTCGCCAGAGCTGATGGAGACACTGGCGGAATGGTTCGTTCAGGGGCTTTCGGTCGTACGGGGATTGGTGCAGATGGTTTAGCTTGCCTGGCTTGTGGCGTTTTGGTGGCTGGGACATTTGTCCTTGGTGCTTCAGGGCGAGACGTAAGGTTCGATTGCTTCCCATTCGAATCTCCAAAAAGTAAATCTGGCTCCTCTGCTGGTTTTGGGGTGGGTGTGGCTTTCTTTCGTCGTGCTGGGCTAACATATGCTTGCGCTGACTGCTCTTCCAATACCTGTTTGGTAAGACGAGATTTAGCATCCATAGCAGTAGTTGGCGCCTGCTGCCACCTGGGCAACGGTGTAGACCGCCCGCTTGTCGCATTTGAAACTGCAGGTGAGGGGCCTCGAGAGGAAGAAGCCGAAGATGGTGCCCTGTCACTAGGCGCGGGTCGAACGTTGCGCTTTGGTGGTGGGTTAGACCCTATCTCAAGCATCAAAGCTTCGTCTGTCACAGACGAACTCGACGGCTCCCCTTTCCGTCCTCGCTCACGCGGATCAATCGGCAAAGGCGCCTTCTCTGGGGGTCGCTGTCCCTCTGCTGCGCCGGTATCGCGCATCCACTTCGGCTGGCTTGGGTCTGCATCTTGCTGGTATTCAGCAACAACTTTTTGTACCCTTTTCTGAGACGTTTTCCACAGAGAGTTTGCAGTTTTGAACAAATTGCTCCCTACCGCGGCCGCCTTTGCCGCCACATCGCTGTCGCTAGCTGGTGAACGACTGTCGTCACGTCTTGTCTGCGATTGGCCTCTCTCCTGCCGCATCCAAGACGGGATCGCTTCGTTTCCGGACGTCTCTGCAGGTGCTTGTGCTCCATTTGAGCTAGACTCTCGGCTTCGTTCGCTTGGACGAGATCCTGACCGCCCTTGCGCCTTCTCTTTTGCTAGTCGATGAGCGTCATTCAACAACCACCCTACTGCGGCTTGTAGGTTAAGTCCGGCCCCACTCTCGGTCAGAGCTCGCCTAGAGCTTTCAGCACTGAAGCCCATATCAACAAGCTCGGTCACGGCTTTGTCCCACGGGTCGTCAGATGCCGGCCCCTCGGGCTCATCTGGTGACGGTGGCGTCTGCTGAGGGGTTGGCACTCTTTCTCTTTCACGGCGCCTGACTTCTTCAACGGGTTTTCCAAGGTCGCCAAGGAAGTCATCGTCGTCATCAGCCTTGCTCACGGTGACCGCTGGCGATTTACCCCGCTGCGGCATCTGGCCCAATCCAAATGGATCGTCGTCATCTTGAAACCCCTCTAACATATCAGGCACCGCCGGTTGCTTCCAAGCTGCTGGGTTGCTTAAATCCAGCTGGTTGTCTTGACTAGGGGCGCTAGTCTGTGGTGAGACTGAAGGTGGCGGATAGTAGCTCGATTTGTCAACTTCTGTATCAGCGTTGAAGGCTGCGAACAGATCATCTTCCTCGCCATTTGACTTGCCGATATTTTCGCGGTTTGCTGCTGAGAATGGGTTGGTATTCACAGGAGCTGAAGGGGGCGTAGGCGTAGGCGCGGCGCTTCGAGATGTCGTAGCGGGGGGGTTCGACCCAAACGGACTCCTCCCAAATCCAGCCTTGCCAGACTGGCTATCCCAAAAGCTTGTATTTCCAAACTCCGCGTCATATTGCTTCCTCTTCTCTTCTTCTTTCTTCGCCTTCTCCGCGAGAAGCTTCTCCTGTTGTTGCTGGAGCGTCAACGTCGCCGTTTTCGCAGGGCCAAAGGAGACGAGGTTGGCGAAGCTGTCGGTTGCGGGCTTGCTGCTGGGATTTGTAGCCCCAGATCTCTGTGCTGAAATGGGCGTGGATGTGCGAGAGCCTCCCAAAGGTGGCGTAGGTTGTTGCGTTGAGATAGACCCGAAGTAGCTGCCAGTCCCTCTTGGGGGTACCTTGCTGGCCCCTCCACTGGACTTGGAGTTGGCCGACCACTCCAGGCCATTCAGGTCATCCATTGGGCGGCTGTAGGGACAGTAATTAGTTCATTGGACGTCAAATAAGAGAAAACGGCTGCGAATCAAGTGTAGTAGTGTTGCATTGCTTTGATGCTTTAATCGCAAACTAATTATGGCTGTGCTGTTGGAATATTGATATCTTGGTTGCTTTCGCTTCCCGTATTTTGGAGAGATGCACTTCGAATACTGAACAGGGGTTCGCTGGTTTGCATGGGATCCGAGTGAACAGTCCCCAAGTTTGGGCCTCACTGCAAAAACAATCATGCCTACTCGTTCTACCTAAAGAATCCAAGGAGGAACAATGTTTTCTCAAGATTTATATTAGTAAATTAAAATAATATAATTTGTCTCCTTACGTTTATTCTTTTGGCTCAAGTTCTCAGTGACTGGCTAATTGAGGCACAGCCCATCTTAGAATACATTAAATTTTGGGTATTTTAATGGGCATAATAAATTGAAGTCTCCTTTTAACCCTTAATAGCAGTTCTGTTTTACCTGCACAGGTTGTCTCTCATAGGTAGAAACATTCTATATACGATAGCGACTAAACAAACAGAAAGACAAATAACCTCCCAAATAACGTGCGCTAAATGCTTGCAAACATAAAAGTAAATGGTATAGATATAGCATCGCCCAAATGAGACAAAAAATACATAGCCCGCACTGTCAACGCCAGTCCCAGTTTTCATGGCAATGCATTCAGCTCCTCCCTCTGCCTTAAGTACTTCTTGGCTAGCTCATCCCCTCCTTGTGAACTCAACTCCATCCAGTGATACGCCGCACACATCGTTGCTGGATCACTTCGCTCTCGATCACCCTCTCCACCACCAGCATGCATTTCCATTACCTGGGCCTTGAAAGTTTCTCTCGGTCTTGACAGTGGCAGTGTCGTCCTCTCGACCAGTTCTGGGTGTGTGAGATAGAAGATAGCAAGCTCGCGTTCTGCTGCTGGGTCTCCTTCTTTTGCCGTTATAGTCCACATGCGAGCTGCATCTTGCATTCCATATTGCATGATATCAGGCTCTGAATTCGAATCCACAGATCCGCGCGAAGAATTTTGGGATTGCCCCGGGGCCATTGGCGGCGGGACAGGCTGGCGTGTGGATGTGTAGTGTTGGACAATCTCGTCTGCAATGTCGATCATAGTACGGCATACATCTTGCTTCAGCCCGAGAGCGGCCAGGCCTGCATCCCAGAAAGCCTTCCCGCGGTCGGTTTTGTCAAGAACCGATGCAGGAATGAATGCTGCAATATATTGAAGGTCGCGGAATAAAGTTTTGGGACGCATTCCGGCCTCGCGGAAAAGATCTTGAAGTACATCGACGATCATATCTGTAGTCGCAGGGGCTGGCGAAGTAATTGAACGGGACTCAGTTTTGCGCGCCGGTGGAGCTGGTTCGGCTTCGTAGATGGCGTGCGAACGGCGTTCTTTGCAATTATCAATCGCCTCGCCGACATTGCTCGCCCGGGGAGTGACGAAACTTGGCTCACGGCTATAGTCTGTTGGAAAGGTTGATGTTCTCGGCGAAGCCATGTATGAACCGTGCTTTATTGCCTTTCGACGAGGAATGGTCGTCAAAGAGGCAATAACCAGGTGCTCTAGCTCATATAATGCGTTCAGTTTAGAATATGGATTCGGGTGTACTGAAAACATAGTGAGTAGCTTGCGGAAAGCTGCCTTGTATGGGAAGTCTGTCGAAGTATTTTCTCTAATCTGTTGCCCCATGGAGACCCCAGCGGATGCATCCAAAGTTGCAGAGCTGTCCGTTCGAGAATGGTGACTAGGCGTGGAGCTCCCATGGCTTAGTCGAGACGAATCGCGAGTAGAAAGTTTCTCTGGGGCTTCCCCAGATTCACTTGTTTGGGCTTCTTTGCTGTGAGCCGCTCTTAGATCGCGGAAGCTTCTCTTCTTCTCAAGACCGCGCTTGCTCTTCCGTTTAGCCTTTCGATCTTTCCGAGTTTTCCTGTCCATGCATTCCTGCCCAAGGTCACCAGAGAACCACGAATCTGTCTCGCTCCCACGAGAGAACACCAAGCTTCCAAGATCGCTAATCAACAAAGCAGTAAGAGTTTGTTTCAACTCCATCAAGAAAGTCTGCTTCGTCGGGGCATTAATAGTTTCTGCGCCAGCGTCCATCACAGTGTCATTTGTTGTCGATGATGTTCCAGGACGGAAGCTTCTAACACTTGGCGTCGGTGATCGTACTTGCTGGTTAAACGGCGACCAAAATGTTGTGGCCGAGTCGATGGCAAGAACTGGGCTTGCATGGCCAAAATAGTCCTGAGAATCCATAATGTCACCGGAAACGCTCATTCTCGACGAACCCCATTTGCTCGAATCGAAGCTCTGTTGAGAGCCATTTCTCATGGACATCGATCGAAGATCCCGGGGGCTTGCACGAGCTGTGGCGTTGATATCGATTCCCCTTGAACTTCGCTGAGAAGAGTCTGCATCCGATGCGCCATCGCCGGATATACTGATCCCGCCAAATCCATTCAGTACCAAGTCTCCCTTTTGCCTTCCAGTGTCTAGGTAGCGCTTATCGCGGTAGAAAAGCTCACTGGACCACAGAACTGGTCCATCCATCAAGCTATCGCCGACTAATTTGCTGATGCAGCTATCAATCTCAAGACAGAATCGATGAATCCGTTCTTCTCCCTTGCAAAAGTTCTCGATACCAAACTGCGATAGCCACTTTGATGTTTTGTCAGACTGCTCGTCGGATAGCTTATTGGGGCCACCATGTTCGTCGGATGCCGCTAGGATATCGAGGACTTGAGTCTCAGTCCTGACAAGGAAGTTGTTTGTGCTTGATGGCCGGTTAATATTACGCGCGCGCGAGGTCGCAGAGATTGGACGCTTATTATTCTTGGGCCTTGCCATCGCCCTCAATGCAAGCGCCACATTACGAGTACCATCGTAAGCAGCTGAATTCCTTACGTCCGTGACGTACCACATCTTGTCTCGCAGCGCTCTGTAGCTCCTCATCATTGCCTCAATCATTGTGTCGTGGCGCTCCTGTAGCTGCTTGAGCCAAACAAGCCAGGCATCGTATTCCTCAATGGCAGCTGCAGAACGTCGGATTGAGTCCCTCGGTCCACGCGAAAAGATGTTCAGGAGCGAGACAAAGCCGTTTTGCCTTAGAGATGAGGATGAAAGGGTATGCAGCTGCTGCGATGTCTTCCAGTAAAGGTGGGCATTCACAAAGTCAGACTGTGCCTGGCATTGTTTCTCTGCTGCTTCTAGCATGTCTAGCAGAACGGATGACCTTGGGTCATTAGCCTCGCTATACCTAGACCTGTCATCCTGCTGGTCTTCCTTAATATCGTCTGAGATTATAGGCGATGAGAGTGTATGTGCCCTGTATGGGTTTCTAGATTGTGCCTCTAGTCCGCGGGAGCTTTTCTTTCTATAAAGGCGATTTGCTTTCCGGCCTTCCAAGATGTTTGCTCTGTTGCTGAATGTTCTCGAATCGTTTGTATCGTCAATTGATCGGGGTATCTCATATTCGCCAACAAGTTTCAAAATCGAATCTCGTAGTTGATGATAGTCCTTGTCAAGGTCCGGTCTGGATCTTTGGGTGTCCGCATCGCTATCACTGCTGGACGTCTCTTCTTCGTCTTCCATCTCGTCTTCATCATGGAGCATCTGCGTGGATAAATGAGTTCCATCTAATTCCATGAATAGAACGGTCCATTGTTCAGCGCAGGGGTGACAGGATCCGGATGTGACGTCTTGTCCTAACGTATGCGACATCTCTCTGATTGCCTGTCGAAGCCGGTACCCTTCATCATCAAATTTTGGACCCTGGCTCATAGACGAGATAGAGGTGGACGAAAATCGGTGCGTGGCAACGGAGTTGTCATCAAGGAGAGGTTCTCGAGACGTTACGTCGCTAAAGATGGACGACTCACTCTCACTTACTATTGACGCTGTATCAAATCCCCGCGAGGTGGGAGCCATGGAAGGTGGCCTTGATACCACGGAGAAGCCAGAGATGGACGATGCCGCAGAAGGGAACCCGCCAAAATGAGACTCGCTAGCCGTGGATCCAGACGTGGGACGCCGCTCTGGGAATAAGGCATTTACCATAGTTACCAGGTCAGACGGGCTTATGACAAGATAAGGGCGAACCTCGGCAGTTTCTCGGAGTGAAGTGATTGACCTAGCAGGGAGCAGCTTCGGGTTTGATCTGTAAACTTTTGATGTTCGGAAACGGCCCATAATATTTTCGATGTGGACTTTGATATCAGGTGGAGTGGCTGGCGATTGTTTCCTAAGAAATGTTAATTTCCTCGTCATACCATACAAATGTAGCTGACTTACCATGTAAGGTCAACAACAAGTCTTCCAGCCCTTAAAGCCACTTCCTTTAGAATCCTCTGTCTCGCATATTCTGAAATATGGTATTCTGTCATCATTCCATGTGACTGCAGAACCGTTAGCTAAAACATACCGATAAATGGCTCCATGTAAAATACCTCGGGGTGAACAATAGCGTTAAGGAGAAAATCGAGAAACAGCCATTTGGATACGAGAAACCTCTTTGTGGCTCCATGTTTTCTGGGGTCGAGTTTCCGCAGGATTGCGTTACCTAGTTCAAGAACGCTCTCTGGGATCCCCTCGGCACCTGGGTCATCCACGATCTCAAAGAGTCCTTTAATGGCAGAATCAAAGAATTCCTCGGCGGCAATGGAGTCCTTGACATTCCTTGGTTCTCCATGGGCTCGGATACCAGCTTGTCCTTCGGATTTCTCCACAATAAAGGCCCCGTCTTCCAGGATCTTCATGAGATACCATTCCAGATTGCTGCGGCCGGACCATTCCCTCATGGCAGTCCAAATGTTTAAAACGCTGCATATGAACGGATCGATGGCGATTTTATTTTCAGAGCTAATCAGCCTCGCACATACCGTGGCCCATATCTCCGTTCGTCTCAGGTGCTCCGAGGAATCAGGGCCCGCTGAATTTGCAAAGCAAGTATGAATAAGAGCAGACAAGGGATCATGACGCTGGAAAGAGAGTAGACGCTCAACTGGAGAAGGGGCATGGGCAGAAGTCCGATTCAGGCTTGCAGCCTGTCCTCGAGGACGTGTGTGGAATGGTAGAACGGAATCGACGGGCTCTAATCCTTGGTGGAATACAGTCAACGCCGTCAGCTCAGACGGTGATAGAGCGCATATGCGGGTAGCCAGGTATTCAGAATTCGTCCGAATTTGAGTCAAAAAGTTGAGTAAGGTATCACGGGTCTGAGTGGGAATCTCATGCATGAAAGTCCAGTAGGTTCCCGGTTCGTCTGGGCGGCCATGGCCAGGCTGTCCAATATCCGGGTCGGGTTCCAACGCAGCAAATCTCCTGGTGGCATCGCAAGAGTTGCTAACGTCATGTATTGCATTGTTAAGTGTGGCAAAGGTCTTTTTATCATCCGAGCGAAAACTGTCGACCAGTGTCCGGTGGGCCAGTTCTCCGCAACGTGCCAGACGGGCGGAGAGCGCAGTAGACACGAGCGATCGTTGCAGCCGGACACGGGTCTGTCGGCGTTTTCGCTCTTGGTATGTAGAAAGCCTAACTAGGTGAGCAAGCTCTTCAAGTGTGGTAGAGTTAGCCTCTACAGCTGCATCTCGCATATCAATAGTTGTATATTGGGAGACGTCTTCGAGCAGCGGCTTATGAAGTGTCGGGGATGGCGATTTCAAAGTTTCTGCACTGGGAGTTTTGGTGGCATCTTCCTGTGCATTAGTATCACGTATCCCCTGATCGGCAGGCCTTAAAAAGGATGCATAGGGGCTTTGCCTTTCGGGCGCGTGTCGCGGGTTCGAGGACGGAGGTCGTGAAGTTTGATTGAATGCATTCTTAGAATTAAACAAAGGTTCGCTTGTTGGTAGAGCTAGTAGAAGTTTCATTAGCTTGCTGCTTTCCTTCCGTTGATCATTCCGGCCCTCCAGTACATACAGGGAGAAGCGTGAGCTGGCCCAGGAAGGGAGGTGGACCGCTGCATTTGGATCATCACTCCATCTGCGTGTTTTCTGGTCTAAGTCTCGAGCTTTCTCAGCTGCGAGACACCAGAAAGGGTAGGTGAAATGCTGGGGAAATATATTCTCAGGCGTGAAGTGAATCCAACCAGTGGTCGAGTGACTGTGAGGCTGCTCAGCCTTCTCGTTGTCGTCGCTGGCACGTTGGGTCAACAGCGGGGCGAATTCCGCACCGATAAACCAATTGATAAGAGCTCCCTGTCGCCGTCCCAAGTCATGTTATATTAGTACACCCAGGGTCCGGTCGCGCAGCAATTTCGAACAAGGCTCAGCAAAATACGAGAAGGAGAAAGATATCTCAAGGTTCGAGATAGTAATATATACAGCGCAACGCAACAGCGGAGCTAAGATGGTGCAGAGCCAGCACAACTGCCAGCCGGACTCTGCAGATCACCCACAGTGGTGAGGAACTGGGCGTGGTGGCTCATGCTGGCCCACGTTGCCAGCAAATCATCCCTCCCCCAGGAATATAAACGGCCAATCAACAGACGCCATGGGCCAGACATCGAGTGATGCACAGGCCACGGTAACCAGGATTTCTTTGGCGACAGCGGCGGCCAATACAGTATTGAATATGGACATACGGGGAGTCGACTTTTACCAGCCCTTGGATCTCTTTTCAGCCTGCGGCAGATGCGACAGATGCGAAATCTGACGAGGGTACCTACCTACCATCAAGGGGGAAGGGATGGAATACAAATTGCTTTGCTGGAACATGCAGATATGCAGAGGGACAAGCTGGTGAGAATTAGATAAGATGCGAGGCAACAGGTGGAAACCGAGCAGCCAGACAGGAACCAAGATGCCCGTACTGGCAATCTACTGGGAGTGGCAATATCACTTTGCCAGCTCATACCCAGCTCATATGTCGTTTCCTATGAACCCGCGCCTTCCAAGCGACTGGACAAGCGCTACCTCCATCTGTGCTATACTTACAGAGGCAAAAAGCAGGAGTACCAGTCACATCCCATAGCATGCACCGTTGTTGTTGTTCATACAGCATCTTACTACAGCGTCCTGCAGCATCTTCAGCTTTGTGCAAACAGCACCAGAAGCTGATTCAAACCGTTCTGCGACATCGAGACCAATCCGGACGGAGTCCGCCCCTCTGTACTTCTCACGGCAAACACAAACACAAAGTAACCACCTCATCACGAGATACGTGCCACAAATATCATCTCATCCTCCCTCTGTGAACCAGCACTCAGTCGCCCTTGTCACAGACACTCACTTACCTGCTCCCCTCCCTTGTCACAGATGCGCTGGCCGCCAAAAGGGCCGCATACGCATGGAATTTGACACTTGGACGTTATAACGCCCAAGACCATCTATTTTAACCAGAAAGTCTCGCATTAATCGTCATAGATTTTGTCGCGTTTCATTTCTTCCATTGCCATGAGTAGTGACCTGGCATGGTGTCGCACACAGTCCGAGACTCAAAGGGCGGATAAAATAGCCGAAGAGAAAATGCCAACGCATACTCGCCTGCATATGAGACTAATGCAGACGCAACACCACCTCACCCGTCGTTTCCATCCTCTCCTCCCACTCTCTTACGCCGACCCACGCTAGACTCGTCAAACAGCTTTTCTTTTATTGGGTATCACGCATGTAGTTGTGCACACTCGAGTCGAAGAGAAGAAATCATTTATTCTAGAGCATGTGACATAAGAACCTCCACTTCGTTATCCGTAAGCCATTGATTGAAACATGAGGCTCCAAATCCGTCAGGGTAGTTATAGTACAGCACCAACCAATCCTTTCCCTAGACCCTGAAACCCTTCATCCCTTACTTAATTCTCACATCTGGGGTATACGCCTCGCGGCGTCAGCTGTGTAACATGTACCAACATATCTATTCTCGTCCAAACCTTACGTCGAAATACTTGATGACGCTCATTACACTCGCCGCATCGATATCTGTAGCCTCGCGCCCGGGATACCGCGGCGGGGCAGTTGCTAACTTTGGTAGCCATTTACTAATCTCATCGCTCGCAGCCTCAAAGTTGCGGTGGCTAGCGAGCGTCTTATAGGTCTCTGCGCAGGAGAGAGCTGGACCGGGAAGCACAGGCTTAGCCTTGCGAGGTTCCGGCCGTGGTGGTGGTTGAGATGGTGGATCTTTGCAACATCCGCCAGGACCGCCTTGGCCACAGCAGCCAGAGAATGATGGGTCGGCAGCACGGATGGCGGCGAGAGAGCGGCAGAAGAGCCCAGATTTTGGGTCGTCTTGACACTGCTGACAAGTGCCAGGACCGTTGGCACATGAGTTGGAAGGACCGCCTACAGATTTAGGCGAAGGCGCAACGGATTGGATATGGCGGTTTGGGTACAGGGAGGGCAGTTTGTAAGAATCGACAGCATTGACGTCGCTGTCTGAAGGTGGCGGGGTAACTTCGCTCATAAGGGGCGGAAGACGGTTCTCGTGCTCTAGCTCGCGGGCTGCAACTTCAGCGGCTTCAGCACATGCACAGTATGTGCTATCGTCACAGAAGCCGCATGACTCTCCCGGTGGCGGGCGGGACGTTGTGCTGGCTGTTCCATAGTCTCGAGGTGGTGGTTCTGGAGCGTAGACGGGTTTGCTAGAGAACATGGCGGTGAAATCAATCTCTTGTGGAGTGTTATCTTCAATGGACATTCGTGTCCGTTTGCTGTTTGTGAAAGGTGATGAGTCACGCGACCTCTTCATTTCAACCTCCATGGAACTGCCGGCAGTATTGGGGGCTTTCAATGTCTCCTCCAGACATTCGCAATGACTGTCAACAGAACATCGTCCACATGCTGACGTAGCCATCACCATGACCTTTTCAACACAGGCACATCCACTTGTAGACGTGCAGTTACCACATCCGAGAGGATCGGCATTCGGCGTAGGTGCTGGGTTTTGGAGTTGAGCGGACTCTGGTTTCAGATGCGCCCTGTTTCGCCTGGGAGGTAGAACGACGGCATCTGTTCCAATTGCTCGTGCTCCCTTCCGTAAATAAATTAGTTCCGTATTAAGAGTTGCCTTCTCTGCCCGTTCCGCTTCTAGCATATCTTCTGCTCTGTGGTATTTCTGCCTCCACTCAATAACTTCATTAAGAACCCTTTGCATGTCTGTTTCAAGCTTCGAAACATGGCTTCTGGCCTCGTCAAGCTCAGCTTTTGTTTGTGCTTCTCGCTTGAGTCTTTCTTCCTCCGTCTCCTTCAGTTGCTCCTCAAGTTCACCGACCCTTGCTGCCCTCCTCTCTCTGAAAGCCCGCTGTGCAGCTCGGTTCTGTGCCTTCCGCTTCGTTGGTGGGGTATCTGTCGCCGGCTTCCTTCCCGGCTTTGGTCGTGGGGGTATGACCCATTCCTTTCTCGGTCCTAGTCCCAACGATATAGGGCTATTGCAGCTGTTCATAGGACTCCCCATTGAATTGGAGCCCATAGAGACAGGTTTGATCGCAAGAGTTGGCGGTGCAGGCGCCAGGTTTGCTGTCGAGCTTGTCGATGACGGAGTGCTCATTGTGGAGTAAGGTGAGGTCATTCTTTTGTTACAGTCTTGTTCTCGGTATTTCTTGTCATCCAGAGTAATCACCTGCAGCTGTAGAAGCACTGCAGGAGTGCGGAAGGGATGATATATGAACAATGACTGTGTGGGAGTGTGCCGCGGATGAAGTGGGAGAGGCGGCCTTTATCGGATCAGATTAGATGAGATGATCTGATAAAAATACTTCACACCCCCACTTCGCTCGGTGAGAGCCAATTAAAACGAGCGCTTGTGGGTCCTTGTCACCGTTTTAGCGTCTATGCCAATGCCTTCATCGGAATCTTGAGGGAGGACGACACGTGATCCTCATCATCAAGACACACTGACCAGAACCATTATACCAGTTCGAGATACTCAAAAGTCAGGGAAGAAGGGAAACTGGGAGACAAGCCGGAAACCATGAATGGCTTTTACTTTGGGGGTGACTCTGCAAGCGTCTCATCCGCCGACGACGAGGACAATCTACCCTACCCAGAAGCTCTCCCCAGGAGTGACTTCTTAGTTCCCAACTTCGATGCCTCCGACTACCTCTCCACCCTTGCAGACCGCCATCAAACCCTGGAGGACTTACGTACAGACCTAAGAGAGCGGTCCCAAGCGCTATCTAAAGAGCTCCTCGACCTCGTCAATGTTAACTACGAGCAATTCCTGAGTCTTGGCTCTGACCTTCGTGGTGGGGAGGAAAAGGTTGAGGATGTGCGTGTGGGCCTCCTGGGCCTCAAGAGGGGATTTGAAGAAGTGAGGGGCAAGATAAAAGCCAAGGGCCAGGATGTTGACGGCCTACTCGGCGAGAAGTCCCAGATCAGCAAGGAGATCAGTACGGCACGGATTATGTTGGAGCTCGATGCCACGTTAGAAGAATTGGAGGAGAATCTGATGATGGGGTCTGTGGATAGACAGACTCGAGACGAAGTTTGGAGTGATAGCGAGGACGATGAAGACGAGGGTGGGCACGGCTCTGATATAGCCGCGGGAGGCGCAAGCACCAGAAAGTTGCAGCGTCTTGTGAAGGATTACTGCCGTGTCGTTCGTATGGCTCGAACGGCTGGCCATGAAAAGACCTTCGTCGCTGCACAGCAACAGCGAATAGAGAGGATCCGGGGCGTCCTTCTTTTGGATCTTAATACGGCCCTGAAAGAAGCCAACGGGCCTGACGATTCTTCTCGGGCACGGCTGGTCAAGGTGATGGGTATTTATAGGGAGATGGATGAAGCTGCCGAGGCTGTGAAAGTATTGAATGGTTCAGAGTTTAGAGGATAGCAACTGGTTGGGGACACATAGCTCAGGCGTTTGATTTCTATACCCGGGAAAGGCAATATGAATATTGTACTGTACAACTAAAAATACAAGCTATTGCTCTATAATACTGTCAGATCCTTTGGACTGATTGTCGACGCCGGGCTTCTGAAATCGCCACTCAGGGTCATTCCCGGTCCATTTGTCGAGCTCAACACAACCTCTGCTATCTCCTTGTTGACCTTCTCGCTCAGTTGTGCCATATCCTTCTTCACCGACTCCACGAAAACCTTGATGTTATCCTGCACCATTTCCGGCGTGAAGCCCAACTGTCCAATTGCCATGCGTACCACCCCTAGACGTTCTCTGTACTCTGCGCCTCCAACCATCTCCCTGACAGCCGCAGCTGGGTCCTTCACCACAGTGCCGGTTTTTGAGCTGGGCATCAGACCCCTGGGTCCGAGGACTCTTCCCAATGCAGCCTTGTTCATCTTTGCCAACGAATCAGTCTGCGCTATGCAGCGATCGAATTCAATCTTCCCATCTTTTATCGCTTCAAAGACATCCTCCTCGCCAACAAGTGTTGCTCCTGCTGCTCGGGCAGCTTCCGCGTATTTCGAATCTGGCGGACAGATGACACAGATTCGCACGTCTGTCTTGACGGGATGAGGGAGGCGTAGTCGATTGCGCATAACGGGTCCGTTCTTGACTGACTTGACTTTCAGAGCAATTTCGTACTTTACTTGCGTAGCAGGCCTGCCGACTTCTGCCGCTCTAATATAGCTAAAATGGCGTTAGTCTAGAACCTTGAAGTCGTGGGAAACCACACATACCGCATGGCATCGCAAAGCGCAAATTGGTCAGCATCATTCAGGTTGTACTGAATGAAGGAAGTCCTTGGCTTTCTCTTCTTTCTCTCCGCCGCCTTTTGGGCTTTCCTTTTCTCGGCGTACTTGTTCGGGCCTGCCTTTTTGGCAGCAGCAAAGCGTTGCTGGATAGAGTTGTGTATGAGGGCTGCTGGGCGATATATCATAGGCCTGGGAGCCGCAGATATACACAGCCTATTTAATTGGGCCACGACTGGCCTTGTAGACGCCATCTTGTTGTAGTTGTATATTTTGTACCTGACCCCTTCAAGTCCGTGATGGTCAACAAATATCGCTATTACGTCGGAGATATGAAAATCCGTTCCGAAGGTACTAGCCTCAAAATGGCCCACTCCCACCACAGATTATTGCGGGCAGGTAAATACAACCCCGCCACAAACGTGAATCACGAACTGTGTCGGACCATAATAAAGATGAACAGCGACGAGTTTGCAACTCTTGTGTCTGCGCTCTCAGCGCCAGACTATAAGGCGGTTGAGCCACATTTGCTCAAACTAGACAAATATTTCACGCTCAGAACTTACTTCGATGGGTATCGCATCAGTGACGCGGATGTCAAGCTATGGGTCACGCTACGAAGCAACAAAGTCACAAACGCATTCTTGAAGAAGGGATCCCTCGCAAATCTCACCCGCTGGTTCGTATTTGTTGAGGAGTCTCACCCAGAGATCCAATCAGAGATTAAAGTTGCGGACGATGCGGTAAAAGCAAAGAAAGCTGCTCTCAGCAAAGCCGGTGCAAGCTATAACATTGCGCTTCAAGATGCCGACAAGGGTGTTGTCACTAGATTCCCTCCCGAGCCATCGTAAGACCCATTTCATTATGTGTGGCAATACACCTAACAGCTAGCAGTGGATATCTCCATATTGGACATGCAAAGGCTGCCCTTCTGAACGATTATTTTGCCCATGACCTATACAAGGGAACCTTACTTCTGCGCTTCGATGATACCAACCCTTCGAAAGAGAAGCAAGAGTTCGAGGATTCGATCATCGAGGACCTTGCTCTTATGGGTATTAAGCCAGACAAGACTAGCTACACCAGCGACTATCTTCAGGTCTTGTACGAGCATACCATCCGATTAATTAAAGAGGGGCATGCATACGCAGATGACACCGAGCAGGAGAAAATGCGCGATGAGAGATGGAAGGGTATTGCTAGCGGCCGCCGTGAAAGGACAGTCGAGGAGAACCTTCGCATTTTCGAGGAGATGAAGGTTGCTTCGGAGGAAGGCCAGAAGAACTGCATCAGAGCAAAGATGTCTGTTGACAACCCAAACAAGGCCATGCGTGATCCTGTTATCTACCGCTGCAACCTTCTTCCTCATCACAGAACGGGAACGACATGGAAGATGTACCCTACATATGACTTGGCGGTCCCCATCGTCGATGCTTTGGAGGGCGTAACGCATGCCCTGAGGACCACTGAGTACGCGGATCGCAACGACCAGTACCAGTGGTTTATTGATATTCTGGGTCTGCGTCAAGTGCACATCTGGGATTTCGCAAGAATGAACTTCATCCGAACCTTCCTCTCAAAGCGAAAGCTCACGAAGCTTATTGATACCGGCAGAGTCTGGGGTTGGGATGACCCACGTATGCCCACAATCCGTGGTGTTAGACGCAGAGGCATGACCATTCCAGCACTGCGAGACTTCATCTTGAAGCAAGGACCAAGCAGAAATATCGTCAATATGGACTGGACCAACTTCTGGGCCACCAACAAGAAGGTCATTGATGCTGTCGCGCCAAGATTCACTGCCATTGATAAGCAAGACACTGTCCGAGCGACCATCATTGGTGGACCGGACAAGCCATACACCGAGGAGAAGCCAAAGCACAATAAGAACCCTGAAATTGGCACGAAGAAGGTCACCTTCAGCAGTGAACTCATTCTTGAGCAAGCGGATGTCAAGCTCATGAAGGAGGGTGAAGAAATTACGCTCATGGCCTGGGGCAATGCGATTGTCCGCAAGATTGTTGGCTCAGACCCAATCACTTCGATTGAGCTCGAACTACACCTTGAGGGTGACGTTAAGAAGACAGAGAAGAAGGTGACATGGGCGTCTTTCGAGGGCCAAACTTTGATCCCAGTGGAGCTGGTTGACTTTGACTACCTGATCACAAAAGACAAACTCGAGGAGGACGATGAGATGGAGAAGTTCCTTACCCCAAACACCGAGTTTAGATCCGCGGCTCTCTGTGACCAAAATGTGCAAGATCTGAAGGTCGATGATATCATCCAGTTTGAGCGCAAGGGTTATTACAGAGTTGACAAGGCCTATAAGGATGGTGAGCCGGCTGTGTTGTTCAACATACCCACGGGCAAGGAAGGAAAGAAGTAGTTTGCTTTCCAGACGATATCTTATTCGTTTCTGTAGTTCTCAAAATGTTAAAAAGATGAACTAGTCCGGCAAAGTATCAATGATCGAGGTGACCACTTTTGACTCCTTGTCGTGCATGGGCAATCATATGTAGATTCCTAATTCTCGCATCCATATTTCGCAATGTGGTATCCCAAACGCCATATATCGTATCGTATTGTCTTTTACAACAGCCCCTTCCTTGCCAACTCGACTTTCCGTGCTGCCTCGTTCGCCTTGAACCCGCCCTTCGAGACGCAAATCGCCGATCCATCACCCAACTCAAATTTATCTTCTACTGCCGGGAATTGGCATGGGCAGTGGTGAGGAACGGACACACATGCTATAGAACATAATTAGTCGATGTTGGTATGGGTGGACGCATTGTAAATCTTACATAGTGTCCCTGGACAGAGGTAATTGCTGCAATGGGCTGTGGAATATTAGCATTATGTCCCTCTATACACAGGGTATGAAAAAGAAATACCATTGCTGTATGTCTGTTGATACCAAGCTGAGTCGCTGGGAACATTCTGTGGAGCTTGGTGCCGTTGCTGTTGTTGTCCACCCATAAACTGTTCAAACATATTTCCAAACTGTGCATTGGCGGACGCCGCCAGGGCCAGAACCAGCAGAACGCTCGCAACAGTTACTCTTCCAAACATTTTGAACTTGGGTTGCTAAAATGTATTTCTGGTAGGATAGATATCACCTTTGCCTTTAGGACAAGTTGTCCCCGGATTATATGTTTGCTGACTAATCAGCCGGGGTCCGCCTCAAATTATTCATGGAGGTTCACCTCCAAGCGCAGCGAAATAGGTAGATACCACCACCAAACGGCAAGATGCTGATACAACGGCTACAGCCGCCGCTGAGGGCGTCGTTAACTTCAATTGCTCGATCAGGAGGTGCGACTTCGCATACCGGAATAAATGAGGCGTTCGCTGCGCTCAGGTTGTGCCAGAAGGAAACTCAGGGCGGCAACTTGAACTTCGTCCGATATGCTACGCATAAGGCGCAAGGAGCTGTGAACAAGGCAAAGGATGGTCCTGGAAAGAGGCTGGGTTGCAAGAAGTCTGGAGGTTTGTTTCCTCTCCTGCATGTCTTGTGACCCTGGGAGTCCAATGTCGCATGACAAGATCACCCAGGTCATTCCCAATTGGAAACGACGGCAGACTGACATGGAACAGAACAATACGTTATCCCAGGCAACATTATCTTCCGTCAACGAGGCACACACTGGTTTCCCGGTGACAACTGTGCCATGGGCCGCGACCACACCATCTACGCGACCGAATCCGGCTATGTGAAGTACTACAAGGATCCCGAGAGGCACCCCAAGAGGCAATACATCGGCGTAGTCTTCGAGCGAAACCAAGTCCTTCCCTTACCGAGAAACTCGATGCGCAGACGGAGATTAGGTCTTGCTGCAAGCCAGATGGAATTCTCGACCGTCGCCGAGACCCCAGAGATTGTCCAGGAGTCGGCCGAGCTACAGACAGAGGATGGTGCCGTGCAGACCCAGGTGTCGGCACCAGCGCCAACAAAGAAGGTCCGTGAGAGGAAGGGAGAGGAGGGCAGAGTGTTGACGCTGAGACCCGGATACATGTATCGTGAGGCCAATTGGGAGATTGGTCGTGCGGCCGAGCGTGCGAAGATCCAAGTCAGGGAGTTCAAGCCCAGGGATAGATGGACGGCATGGAAGAAGGCTACGATTCGAAAGGTGGCGAATGCCGGGAAGAGAGGCTTAAGAGGGACGAAGGGGAAGAAGGGGAAGAAATAGAGGACTTGTCAGAGTATGTAAACCTCAGGGCGGTGGGTGGCAGAGGTCTAGCCTCTAGGGCAGATCATAGGAGTTGTACGAAACGCCTGGTGGAATGGCGCTGTAGAATATGGATGTCGATGTTTTATGTAAAGATATTTAGAACTCATTTGCAAATATTCCAACAACTGGGACGAACACCGATTTGTTAGAGCCGCCCAGAAGCAGGTAGTGGTTTTGTTGAGCGTCATGATGCACTGATGGGATATATGTTCTATCAATAATATGCCCCATTCCCTTCAAGCGTTGCTCGTCACTTAGCCCATCCACGGCTCGGCCGGTTCATCTATCGTTAATCGTCACTACTCAACTCCATCAGACTGTCCACTTCTACCCCCCTACTGTTTCCTCTCCCCTTCCCCCTCATAGCGCCTCTATACCTTTCCTTCCCCTTTCCCATCTCCCTGACTTTAGCCTCACGTTTCCTCTCCTCCAGTTCTCTTTCCCAGGCATCATCATCAACTTCTCCAACTATATCACCCATACCCCCTTCCGCTGTCTCTTCCAACGCGCGATTCAGCAACTCCGTCGCAATGGAATCTTGCGGGCTAATCCCAAGTGCCTCATGGAGTACTCCTACTGCCTCGAACGCTTTTCCTTGCTCCATCAGCACCAGGCCCTTTGCGCAGAAGACTTGTGGGTCTTTTCCGCCCATTCGGAGCACCTCTTCGAGCGACTCCAGGGCTTCATCCCAGCGACCCAGTCGGCGGTATGCATGACCCAGGTTTGCTTGTGTTGAGATCCAGGCAGATGGCTCGCTGTCAATTTCCACGGCGATAGTTAAAGCTGTCTTGAACATGGTCACGGCGTTATCGAGGTGGTCTTGATGGTAAAACACAACCCCCATTTCGTTCAATAGTAAAGGGTCAGTCTTGCATAGTCCATACGCCGTCTTCAAAAACTCGTCTGCCAGCGTCATATTATTAAGAAGCAAGTTCTGCATGCCCAAGAACAGCTGTGGCAGGTGCGTGCCCATGAATAGCCTTGCGGCAGTGCTGTAGGCTGAGATAGCTTGGTCGTGCTCGCCTTCTGCTGCGAAGGTATGCGCGAATCCAATCCAGGCAGGTCCAAAATGCGGGTCCATCATGGACGCTTTTGAGAAGTACCGCCGTGCTTCGGCAATTTTAGACGTCGCGAGGTAATAGATACCCACTGCAAGCCAGGTGCATGGTTCATCAGGATGGTTGTCAGCCAGATCGTGGGAGACGAGAAACAAGGCGTTCTTCTCATTTAGCTCGTACAAGCAGGCGAGGTGCAGTGGATAAATGGCGAAGTTGTACTTGTCGCCTTGGATTATAGAGGACGTGATGCTGAGGGCTTCTTTGAAGCGACATTGGGTGAAAAGGAGGTCAGCTTTGGAGAGAAGGAGGTCGGGGTTCGATGCTAAGTTGTAGTGTGTGGAGAGTGTTTCCGTGGCTGTGGTGAAGGCGACAGGATTTTTGTATTTTGAGAGGCGTGTTGTGTACAGCATCTTGGTGAACTCAGCTGCTTCTTGTGAGGATGGGTCATCTGCCGATATGGCATCAAAGTCGAGAGACTCCAAAAACTGCCATTCTTCATCTGGCGACATGAGGCAGTTCTTCATCAGCTGCTCGAATGCTTCGAAACACTGTACATCAATTCCAACAGCATCTTTGTAGCACTCCTTTGCCCTATCGAAGGCATTTTGTTTGGCATAGCAGAGGCCCCTCAAAAAGCACATTGCCGCCTCAAATCGTATATTTGCATCCTCTTCTTGGGCTGCTTCGTCTCGCTTGCTTGATGATTTCGAAGATGTTTTGTTGTGTACAGAGTTGGTCCTGGTATGCCCACCAGTATGTTGCATCTTCCGCCTGTTGTTGCCCGCCATCCCTATTAAATGTGTAGGATTATTCTCTCCCAGTATATTTAAAGCTTCCTCAAATCTCCCTTGCTTTATGAGACAGTGGCCAGCTAGATATCGGCATGATGGGTTCCTGGACACCAAGTCTTGCTTCGCCAGGAAGCTTTGGGCGCGGGTATAATTTCCGGTGGAAAAGTGGACTTGAGCAAGCCAGAATGCATCTTTGTCATTGTCTATCGCAAACATTAGTTAACTTGTCTGGGGCAATAGCGTGGGGGGACCATACTTGTCAAGGCCAGCAGTTTGTCCCCGATGAAGATGGCCGAGTCGTATTGATGTTTATTCAACGCATCCTGACGCCAATCCCGCAAAAACTTCTCCATGCTTCGGATTCAATTCATGCAGCTTAGTTCATAAACTGTCAATGGAAATGAAGGGGGGCGTTGTCATGATATTAAAGTTTATTTGCGCGGGGGAAGGCAGCCGCGTTGCCGATTCTTGGGGGAGACGCGATTAAGGCTGTTTGGCTTATCGCACTTTATCGCCGCGATTATCTTCAGCCTTGTCCGGTCCACACGTTGGAATCAGAACTTCACTTCACATTTATTATTTTGCTCTGTCGCCAGTGCCGATTCTTTGACACGGCAATTCGTGAGTTTTTCTGTACAATAATATAGGGTGTCGGTTTTCATGTTCGTAGTAGAAATCAATGGTGAAATATGGAAACAAGAGGATTTAGAAATTTATATTAAATTCAAATAACGTATTTCACAAGCGAGTGGCCCACACAAGCGAGTGGCCCAGGAAAACACCAAAACGCGTCAACTTAACTACAGTCAAGTATGCCACCACCAACACAAG
>LMYD01000553.1:0-38171 GCA_001630595.1 Pseudogymnoascus sp. BL308 | reverse complement strand
GTCATTATGTAGGGTAGTGGTGTAGTAGTAGGCAGTAATAGTCAATTTTGGTGTTTTTGTGGCCCACTCGTCCGTGTGGCCCACTCGTACGTGAAATACGTTAGTCTATTTGTTGCAGTGTTCGGCAGATACATATCCGGGTAGTATCCGTGATGCTCACGGGTAGGGTATATACCCGGCCAAGATCTCACGGGTAGAGTAGGGTATATATCCGGATACATGAGGCTGAATTAGAGCATATAAAAATGAAGCTTTTGAGAATAGTAATACCCTAGCTAACCTAACCCCCTATACCCCTTATACTCCCTATACTCCCTCTACTCCCTATGCCTACTATACTTATTCATTTACCTTATTATTAGTATTATTACTATTACTATTAGCCTCTTATATCTAACTATAATTCTATACGTAAAGTAAATAATAATTAGTAGTAATTGCCTATTTTGCTTTTTTATTATAATATTACTACTATTACTAAATACTCGTTCTAAGGCTATAGAGGTCATTAGAACTACTAAATAGCCTAAGTAATAGGTAATAACTAGATATTAAGAATAATAGAATGCTTATAAGGCTATATTTTAAGTATAATGTTAAGATGACGTCTATAAAAAGAAGCCTTAGCTATGCTTGGCTACTCTTGGCATGTATCCGGATATATACTCGAGAGTATCCGGATACGCCGGATACTCTTCAAATATCGCCGGGTAGGTATATACTCGAGGATATACCCGGATACTACGGGTATATTGGTATCCGTGCCGAACACTGATTTGTTGGTTTAAATTTAAGGTCTTTCTACTATAAACAAAATTTATCTGTGTTATTGCTTCGAATTATTATTGGTTACAAGGAGATTAATGCCGGAACCTCGACCGTGTACGACCCCTTGAGGTCCAACGACTGAGCCGAGGGCACGACCTGGGAGCGCAGGAGCTGAGTGTCTCCCACGCCTCACGGTTTAATTGATTTGATGTAGTAATTGTACTTTTGTTGTGGTGCTGCGATCGGGTGTGATATTCACTTGTTATGTACGTTATATATTATAATACTTTCCTGATCGACGATCAAATCGATCGATTAATGGGATCTATTTCCAACCCTGCTCTATAGACCGTAGATGGAAGTTATTTATCATATCAAAATGCTACCATTACAACCCCTCAATCACACTGGGCAGCAGCACCTTGTTGTACTCCCACAGGACAGTTGAAAAAGGAGCGGAGAAAGCGGCGCCAGTGTAGAAGGTGGAGCGGTGGCCCTGGAGGGCAACCTGCTTCTGGACGATGCCCGTGCGAAGAGTGTCTGCGGAGAAGCGGGTGTGCATCTTGCCGTGGTCGCCGAACTTGACAAACTCGACGGTGCCGTTGGAAGCGGGGAGAACCCCGGATTTGATCATGGCATTGATAGAGTTGGCGATGACGGCCTGCATGCTCTCCGTGGTGTCCTCCTCGGTGCCAACGGCTGTG
This sequence comes from Pseudogymnoascus sp. BL308, assembly GCA_001630595.1. Lineage (NCBI taxonomy): Eukaryota > Fungi > Ascomycota > Leotiomycetes > Thelebolales > Thelebolaceae > Pseudogymnoascus > Pseudogymnoascus sp. BL308. The sequence continues at coordinate 36,699 of LMYD01000553.1, read as the reverse complement.
AACTGGAACAGGTCCTCAGTACCGCCGATGTAGGCAATGCTTCCGACCTGGGGTGCGTCGGGGAAAACGGTGTAGTTCAAGGTTCCTGGAGCCGCGGACCTGGAAAGGGAGTTGGTCAGGGTCTGCAGCGATGGGTGTCGGATAATCCCGGTGTAGACAGTGGTGAAGGCCATCTTGTCGAAGACCGCCTTCTCGGTCGCGTCAACGCTGAAAGGAGCCAGGTTCTCTGGAGTAGGCTGGCAGGCAATGACGAGACGCTTTGCCTTGATGCACGACGTCTTGCCCGCAGCGTTCTTGACCGTTAAGAAGACGTTGCCGCCGTTTTGGCGGGTTGTCGAAGTGACTGTGCTCGAGTACAGGACATCCTTGCCTAGGAAATTGGCGACAGCCTCGTACAGATCATATAGACGACCCGAGGCCGGAACAGCCGCCGCAGCTTGGCCCAGCAAGGCCTTGATCATGGGGGTCGTCGACGCCTGCATTACCCAGATGGTGGGCTCATTCATGGTGTCACCGAGACCCATTGTAGTAGCATCCCAGGTCTGGGGAACAGCAGCTGCAATGCCATACTTTTCGACAAAGTCAACGAATGGCAGCAGGAGATCTTCCGGGATGGAGTCCCGTGCAGGGAAGTTTTCGTAGCCGGGCAGCAGAATGTCCGAATACTTCTCTTCGACATCAAGAAACGTCTGCAGGGCCCCATACATCGCGGCGTCTTCGGGCATGGCATAGTCTGCAACGGGCTGACCTGTCTTCATATCGATGAACTGGTTGACGTTCGCAGTGAACTGCATTGAGCCATTCGTCGACACATTCATACGGGCCGGGAAGTCATAAGCGTTCTCATACTCCATCCAGGCTTGCACTCCGACGTTGATGGACTTGCCCGAGACCGGGTCATCGTAGTAGTCGGTGTGGCCACCCTATAGGGAAGATGAGAATTAGCAACTCTGGTCGAACACTCAATCGTCGAGGACGCTTAAGGGGAACCAAGAATTAAGCGGGTAAAGAGCCGAGACGATGAAGACTTACTAGTTGATCGGCCTTCTCCACAAGAACCACACTCTTGCCGGCGTCCCGCAACCACACGGCGGCGTGTGCACCGGAAGCTCCACCACCAATGACAACTACATCCCGAGTAATGGTTTCGCCGCAGCGGTTTGGACTAGCCCAAACTCCTTGGGTAAAGAGTGAGACAATGAGGCTCGCGCCTACGGATGTCTTGCTGTTACGCATGATGACTAAGAACGCCACGCCCGGTGCTTGGACTGCTTGAGGGTTGCTGCAGGGCGTAGGTGATCGGCAACGAGATGGAACGGTGGCGCAGTTCGACCCTGGAAGACTGTGTGGGAGAGTTTATGGCCGTACTGGCTGCCGCCTCTCTACCGAGCTGAAGGCGAGATCTCCCTTTATACTTAAAGAAATGACCACATTTCGCTTGGCAATATATCCTAGGTTCGTTCACGTTGTCGCCGCGCACGTCCCGCCAGACCGGCCATTACGCGGCGAGCGCTGTCCGGGGGATTAGCGAAATGATCCTCCTCATAGCGCTCCTCCACGAAGTGAGGCAAGCATGTCCATCCTTGCAAATTACGTGCCGACTTACACCCTAATCAAAAATGGGTTAATAAATCCAGTTATCCTTGTGCACTTAGCTCAATGCTCCATGGCTAGGACGGAATATAATAATTCCTTCCAAACACTCCTTTGACTATACCGTAGATACTTATCAAGGCTATACCTCGGTCACTTCATACCTTGTGTCAATGTGGATCAAGGTTAGAATAGTGGATCAATGTTGGGATAGTGAAGAAATATCAATCGTACTAACATATTAATGCACTGTGATCGTCGGACAAACACACTTATCTAGATCGAGGCCATGTCAGAACCTTGGGATTAAAAATTGCGCATTGCAACTAACACCACTAGGATCACACATGGCCCAGGATAAGGCTGACCTATTGGTTCTGGACCGCTGCTGTATGCATACATCAGCGCGTTAGTGAAACCGATCAAGTCAGGTCCCTTTGTTAGTTATATTAAAATCAGGATTTCGCGTGCCATTACAACAGTAGTGCACAAAGCGTATTAACTGCGCTCGATATCCTTGTGCATTGGAATCTTGCACTTGTTTACCACGTAGACGCCTGAAGACGTCCGTGTTCTCATTAATAGATCAGACCCACCACCGGGAGTGCTATCATGGCCTCTGTGGACCTTCGATCTTCTTTCAATCTCATCTTGGATGAGCTGGTGCCATGGATTCGTTTTCCCCGGAGTACGTCAATGAAAGCCATGCGAACAGGATCGTCGGTGTAGTAGGCGCATTCTACTTCCTCGCCCTCATCTTCGTCTCCTTGCGCGTATATGTCAGGGTGTTGATGGTCCGAGATTTTGGTGTTGATGACGGGCTCATCATTGCTGTCGCCGTAAGTATTGCCTCTTTGCCAAGTTTCTCTTCGGCAACCCGTCACAACATTGCTGACTTCTGAAATGTCATGCAGGCTCTCGCTTTTGCATCGTGGCTCTGTCTGATCCTCCAGATACCTTATGGTCTGGGACGCCATGGACCGACGATTCCGGTAGACCATCGGATAAAATTCGAGCACATATCATTCTGGAAGACTGTTCTCTCGGATGGCTTTGCCATGGGGCTGCTGAGGATTTCCATTGCTATCAGTCTTTTACGGCTCAATCGTGATCTCAAGTGGTACAGGTGGTCACTTTACGCAACTATGGGTATACCCTTTTCGAATCTGTTCCTAGCTCGTTTGGTTCCTCAAAAACTGACCGAATGCCTGTCACGGTTACAGCTTTTGTTGTTGCGTACTCCATCCAGGCTATTGCTTGGTTATTTGTCTACTGCAAGCCATATTCGGGTTGGTGGGAGTTTCAATGGATGAACCCATTCGACCCTAGGTGTGCCGACTTCAATATCTTCTTAGACCTCACGTATTGGAACATATGTACGTATTTCCTACCACACCCAAATTGGACTTGGCCGTATACTAACCTCATATAACTAGCCTGCAACATCTTTACCGACGTTTGTTTGGGAGCCTTGCCCATACCAATTATCTGGAACCTACAAATTAAGCTGCGAGTACGGCTATATGTGATTGCAATTCTCAATCTGGGATACCTGTGAGTTGTTCTGGTGCTTATCAAAGACGTATGAATCTAAGCTGAGCAACTTCCCTCTATAGTTCTGTCTTGATGGGCATCCTAAAAGCTGTCTTTATGCTCACCACTGGTGGCGGCCAAGATACCACATTCGACTATTGGGTCCATTTGTGGGAAAAGTAAGTTTGGAAAGATAAAGAAGAAGAAAAAGAACCAAAAGACGAGCCCGTCCCCCTTCCATGCCCATAGTTAGACATCCCCCTCCCCCGCTATGCTTTTGAGGGACCATGCTAATATGCTGTGTGTAACTAGTCTTCAACTGAATATTGGCATCGTCGCAGCTTGTGCCTCCTTCCTGAAACCCCTCATCGGACGCTTCCTGAAGATTAATAGCTCGGCCGGCGGTTTCTACGCAAGCAGTCAACAGTATAACCGAAGTGGCCGCACACCGCTCAGTGGGGGAATTGGCGAAAGCAAAGCGGACGCCAATAGCAAAAGGAGAGCGGGCCTGAACACCCGAAGTGAAGATGATGATTTCGTGCGGCACATCAAGAATGATGTCCGGGCGAATGGCATTCATTTGGAGGACCTGAAGCCGTCTCCCCTGGAAATTAAGATTCAGGCAACCCGGTCTTCACCAAACGGTTACTCGGCTGACGCAATCTACGATATGCCTTCGCTCACGAATAGTGAGGAGGTCATATTACAGAATCCGGAGCCATCCAATGGAATTGTTCGGACGAGGGATGTTACTGTAAAGTACAGTGACAAAAAGTGACAGGTCAAACCTACCTCTACACTGCAGTAGAGAGTAGGTCTTATCTAGTTATTTATGAGTAGGTCCTGGTTGTGGGAATAAGGATTAAAATGTATATATAATTAGGTGCTAATATGCGCTGTAATAAAACCGAAGTTTATTATCAAACTCAACTTCTGTTCTAATGATTCCAAGTTCTCAAAACACACATAATATCTAGAGCTACCATGTATCTCCCTACAGCCCTCATCCTCCCCCTCACTCACCCAGTCTCCCGCTTCCCCAGTTAAAGTTAAAAGATCAATTGGCTAATAGCGGCACTTATTACGTTCCCAACGGCCTTCTAACGTCACGTTATATGTCTGTAACCAAGACAGTAAAGGTTTGTTGGGCGATGCTGGGGTGTAACTGTCTTAGATTTCAGCTCTGAAGTATGAGGCGCTGTCTTATGAGAGATATGGCGCTGAATTGTGATAAAATATGGCGATGGGGTAGTCTTAGTTACGCCGCACAGATATAACTGTCTTAATTTGCAGCTCTGAAATTTGAGACTTCATCCTATGATAAAATATGGCACAGGATTAGGCTCAGTACTGCTTCTAATTGCGAGATTAAAAGGCCCTTGCTATATGCTATTTATACCCCCCTCTATGCCCTGCCCTGGGTAGGGCATAGAGGCCAGGTCTGCGCCTCTCAGCAGAGGCTCCAAGTACTACCTATACAGGCGAGTCTCTTGGAAACGCTGTATGGTAAGAAAGCGCTGACGCCAGCAAAAGGGATAAGCGGTGCCAGGGCGACGCGACATGGCAAGTCGGCTAAACGAACTTTCCCGCTCGACTAGATTGAGGGAAAGGTGATGCGCCTGGGTTGAAGACGTGTGTGGGATGTTTACGTGGGAGATTTACGTGAGAGATTTACGTGGAGGATTTACGTGAGAGCTTTACGCGGGGCTTTATGTGAGGCTTTACGTGAGGCTTTACGTGAGGGACTTACATGGGAGATTTACGTGCCTTGCTCTTACTCTTCAGCCTTGGATGGGATGTTTGCATGTGGGGAGTATAAGACGGATTATCTTCTCACGGTATGGTGCGCGCCAAAGTACTGCAGCTTATGTTAAGTTGGGAGTTGTAGGCAATATACTATTAAGCGGAGTCAAGCCGACGGCATCAGATTGCTTTAACTCCAAATAAGCATATTAAACTGTCATTTATTCATTACGTCTGGAATTGAAATGTAAATGCCTTCACCTAGGCAATCCTTTTAACTAAGAGAGAAGAGAAGCTGGTAAGATGCTGCGTGGAAAGAACGATTACAAAGCATACCTAGTCGCGGCTTCCTCAAAACTTCCAGCAATATTCATGGAAAGCACGATTACAAAGCACACCTAGTCGCAGATTCCTCAAAACTTCTAGCAATATATATGGAAGGTACGATTACAAAGCACACCTAGTCGCAGCTTCCTCAGAACTTCCAGCAATATATATGGAAAGAACGATTACGAAGCAATCTCAGTCGTAGCTTCCTCATAACTTTGAAGCTCAATATATGGAAACCCCTACATTAGAATTGGATTACAGCAAAAGATGAGAACAGGGCGGCCGGTTGCGAAGTGGATAATATATCGGGTTCACAGGACGCTCTTTCCGAATATATACTCTCGTGCGCGAGTAACTGTCACATACGACCATAGACTCAAAAGAATTGGGCACCCGTCCGCTCTGCCATAGACAAGCTTTAAGTTCACTTGCTTTTAGCTCTTAGTTGTACAAATAAGCCTAGCCTGGGGTTTATTTTTATATCCGGCTTCAAATAGGACTAAAAATACTTTTGGGCTTGTTTGTACCTATTCTAATTGATACCCATTACCGATGTGTCGAGCCAAAGAGATAATTCATCGTCAACATTGTCCATAAAATCCATTCCTTCGATAGGATTATTTAAATCGTAACCCATATATTCAATTTCTAGCGACTCTGGCCAGATAGTTTGGTTTTCCGCCACAAAGTCAGAAGCTGGCACTAGTGGCGTCGAGAGAGGAGGCTGTTCTCGACTGATCTGGGCGGATCGCCTTGCTCGCCCTTGCACTACAGTACCAAAGTATGGGATTCGAAACTCATGTGATTTGACTTGTAAATCGTCATGAGCACTCGAGAGCATCCTGATCGCCTTCTGACACTGTGATGAGATTCTGCATCCATTATTTGTCGCCTCCCTTTGGAAAATCGCCTCCGCGGACGCGATCAGGCGCCAGTCCTCCTTGGCGTCTCGTAGACCATGCATTTCGGAGAGCCCGACGAGCAGTGCAACAGCTGCCGTGAAGCCAACAAAATCACTTGTCTTGCATTCGAATATGCTCGCCCCCTGGATCTCTGTACGGAGAACGAGGAAGATCCTCAACATTCGGCGAGACGACTCTATGCACGCTAGTCTGCATACGTCGTAGGGAGGATGTGTCGATTTCGCTATAAATGGCAGGTGGAGATAGAGCCTAATGTGGAAGAAGAAGAACTGCTGCAACAGCCGCTCGGTTAAATGATTGAGCTCTGGACCAGGGTTGGGCAGCTCATCTGGGATACTCCACCACTCTTGCGGCATGGAGGCGCTGATGGCATCCATCTGCTCATCCAGATCCATTGTCTTTGCAAAGGAGGGCTTGGCTAGTGCGATGTTTCGGTCTATCGTTTTGCCTGCGATGATGGCGCACCGAAGAATAAACGTGTGCTCTGACTTTATGTCTACATCACTGTAGTAGGCGTCGTTAAACCCGTGAGGGAGCCCAAGAAGCATGCTGGTGAAGCGGTCTCCGTGATAGATAGCCCACCAGATCTTTTGTTGGGCAGCAGAGTCTGCACGGTAGAGGCCCTTTATGATGTTAGCAATGACTACAAATAAGTGGTTCTATATACCATTAGCTGTGCGATATCCATTCCCCTGCGCCACATGAGCCAAGCGCGCCGCGGTTGTCCGATGTCAGTGTAGGATTTAGCTAATAGGATTAGGCACTCGAGGCCTTCTGTAGTAGCCAGATACGCAAACTCAGAGATGATCAGGGTGTAGACAAGAGCATAAAGATGGTGGGCATCTTCTGCGGTGCGAGCATAGGCAGTGACGAGTATGCCCAGCTCGGCTGGATTGCTACTAGTATAGGTGTGTGTTGCAAACTCAACAAGTCCCACGATGGGCGCCTGATAGATCACACTGGTCTTGAGGCGGAAGCTGGCCCACCATGCCCCATTCTTGGACAGAGCCGACATCATAGTATCATAAGGCGGGAGTGCGGAACGTAGTCTTTCGCACGCAGATTTGACGTGGCCATCAGAGAGCCGATAAGCCCGGTGTTTATTTTGGACGTTTGCGAAAGCGGGAGGTCTCTGCATCTCATCTGAACTTGTCGGCCAGAGCAGCTAAGGCGATTAGTTGGGCGGCAACGGATGTGAGGTGAGAGACAGTACATCTGCACCGTTGAGCACGGATATAAGAGGAGCATGGCTGTCTGCTCCATTGATGTCTCGAAACTCTTCTCTACTTGAATTTGATGCCTGGTCGGGCTGCTCGATACGGGCATGCTCTGCGGCATAATTGCTAATCTGTTGGTCGATGCAATGGGAGCCACGACTCGAACATGGCGAGCATATATCGTCTCCGGGGCGAAAGCTGCATCGGATCTTACGCCGTCGGCCTGTATAGATCAGTGCGTGCGGGCATAGTCGATGAGGTACTACGGTGAACGAAGTCTTTAATAGATCGCTCTGAATACTCACACTCGGTGCAGCTCTGGGTTCCCTTCCTCATTCTTTTGCGGACACCTGACGGTACGCGGCGTTCCGCCATGGTATAGAGTCGTGTTGTTGTGGTGCTTGGTCTGTCATCGCGGGACGGACGAAAGTCCATTCATCCGTTCGTCCGTTCGTCCTCCGTTGACGGTGCTGAGATTCGACCGGGTTTCGTCCGCGCTCTCATCCGAAAGTCGCTTCAGTGGAGTTACTTCAGCCGAGTCACTTCAGACATCATTACATTTTCGACCGCGACGAACAAGGTCGTCCGTCAAGGACACTCCGTTACTGTGTCCACGAAGCCAAGGGAAGGCTTCTTGGTATTGCATGAGGATGGCTCAGATAGATATAAAGCCGGGTGCATCCTGTCATTCCGTTCACCATCAATCACTATTATACTCCATCAACTTCTTCACCTAATCCACACAAACCATCAACCCCATCACCTAACCCACCACCATAAATAGCAATGGCTCCTCTTGTCTGGCTCGTCACCGGAAGCACTTCTGGCATCGGCGGCGCCCTCATTGAAAAGATTGTCGCGCGCGGCGACAAGGTCGTAGCATCAGGCCGCAAGGTAGAGCAGCGACTCGGGCATCTCAAGTCGGACAACCTTGCGGTTCTAGAACTCGACATCACGGCCGGGGCCGCTGAGATTAGGATGCAGGTGAAGCGCGCCTGGGACATCTTTGGCCACATTGATGTCTTAATGAACAACGCTGGTATGTCCGCTATGAAGAGCGCCGAGGAGGCAGAGTACGTCATCCACTCCCGCTGCAGTCTACATGCTAACCACAGCAGCGAGGCATTTATCGCCACTATGTTCCAAGTCAATCTCTTCGGCCACATGCTCGTCACGCAGGCTATCACGCCCTTCCTTCGCGCCCAGGGCCACGGCATAATCGCCTTCACGTCCTCCAGCACCGCCTGGACCCCGCTCCCCTTTATGACGCACTACGCAGCCTCGAAGGCGGCGCTGAGCGCCTACGTCGAGGGTCTTCATAGGGAGCTCCGCCCCCAGGGCATCCGATGCGTCGCCTTCGAGTGCGGTGGGTTCCCTACGCACCTCGGCCGGCCACGCAACGCAGGCGAAACCGACTTCGGCAGCGGGGGGCCCGCCGTCCCAGCCTATGGCCAGCTGTTCACCGAGCTCCTGGGTAGGTTTTCCGAGAACCCCATGGCGCATATGCCGGGGGACCTGGGCGAGGCCACTACGAGGATCGTCGATGTCGTCAAGCGGGAGGGCATCGTGGGGGGTCGCCCGTGGGCGGTGCGCGTCGCGCTGGGCTCAGACGGGATGGGCGCGGCTAGGCAGAAGTGCCGGGAGATGCTGCGACTGTTGGATGCGTGGGAGGACGTTAGCGCGAGCACTGATCGCGAGGGGCAGGCGATCGTGGCAAACGAGGAGATGTTTGGGTTTACATCGATCTTGGAGGTTTAGCTTAGAGGGTTGGGATGTGTCTACCGAGCTTGTGGTTTAGATATCGATCAATAGCTTACTAAACGATAGGATGTATAAGTTAGTATTTGTCATATACTGTACCATGTTACTTCAAGCCTCTGCGTCTAATCCCTTGCCTTCCCCTATTTGCGTAAACCTTATAGGAATCGTGAAATAGCCAGATCGTTTCAACTTAGAAGTCAAATGTTGGTCGGCATTGAGGTTTCTGTGCATGGCGAGCGTTGGCCAAAGATCATTGTGCTATGGCTGACGGTTATAGTCTCGTCAAGATCACGCGTGGACGCTCTTTCCGAATATATACTCTTGTGTGCAAGTAACTGTCACATACGACCATAGACTCAAGAGAATTGGGCATCCCGTCCGCTCTGCCATACACAAGCTTGAGATCGGTGGATTAGTAGTTGGGTGGGTGACCACCAGCGAATACCCACTGTTGTATGTTTTTGCCATTTTTTATTATATCATTTTTATAGCAATAGGTATATCTATAACTTTTTGGGTTGTGCAGTGAGCTGAATAGCTGTATGCATATTGTTTTGTATGTTGTTAAAACTGCTTTGCCCTAAACTTATTGGGAATTCATCTCGGACAATGCATGAAGGGCTCGCCTTATATAAGTGCAGCCACCGCGTGTACGGGCCGACCCACCCCCAAGTCCCCCCACCGAACCATCGTATCATAGCACCGAGCCGTGCCGCACACACCAACCACCGCCCTGCAAAACCCTACATTTCGCACGACAAAATAATATAATCCTCCTGTTAATTCCCTTGATAGCAAGTGATATGTCCCATGAGAGCGTAACAGCATTCCCTTAACGCCAGCTTGCCCTTTCTGCACTTAGGCTCCTTTGGCAACTAATGGTTCGTAATACAGCACGTGGAATTGGCCAACGGCGAAAGGGTAAACTGAAACAAACTCGTGCCTTAGCAAGGGACAAGCCAGGATGGTGCTGGTAATCTGCGACATATCCTCACTTTCAGTGGGTCACCAACACTTTGTCATTTCAGGCTACCCAATAGCTATAAACAGAGTGTATGCTTTGACCCACTTGCGATGCCGTTGGAGATCAAATGTTTGTACGTACAATAACACCGAGGTTGCTCGCTCATTTGCTTTTCCTTGCTTTTTCTCTTGCTACCTGCAATTGGAAGTCAAACATTTCAAGTCAATATGGGTATTATATCACCTACTCTCACGGTATCCGTCGCCTGTGGTGTCCTCGCTCTGTACGTGGTCAGTCGACTGTTGCGAAGTAAAGGTGATAGCCAGCCACTACCTCCGGGTCCTAAAGGCCTACCACTCCTTGGTAATATCAATGACCTGCCCAAGCCCGGTGAGCCAGAATGGAAACACTGGCTGAAGCATAAGGATCTCTATGGTGCGTAACTATAATGGCAGTCCTACAATGTTCGATAGACAGTAGCTAAAGATAAGCTATGTGCGTACTGTAGGCCCGATCAGCTCAATCACAGTCTTGGGGCAGACCATGGTCATCATCAGCGACCCCGAAATTGCCTTTGAGCTCATGAGAGACCGGTCGGCTATACACTCTTCGCGACCTAGTCAGATATTCAGTGGTGAAATGTATGCTTAACCTAGTTATACTTCTTCTAAGAATGCTAACCCAGCACCTAGTGTCGGATGGAAAAATGCAACTGCCATGAGCCCTTATAACGACGTCTGGAAGATCCATCGAAAGAATATTACCAAGGTTGCTAGTACTAATACTTCCGTCACAATATTTGATCAGGTCCAGGAGGCTGAGTCTGCGCATTTTCTACTCAATCTTTTGGATTCCCCGAATAATCTGTTTGATCACATCCGAAGGTAAATTCCTACTCGACATGAACTTTACCATATCAAGCATCGTATCAATCTGACCACTGGACACAGAGAAGCCGGTAGCGTTATTTTGAAGATTACGTACGGCTACACAGCCCAATCCCATGGCCAAGACCCCTTCGTTGACTTAGTTGGCGAGACTATGAAGGGATTTTCTGAAGCCATAATTCCTGGCAAGTGGATGGTGGACGTCATGCCCTTCTGTAAGTTTGCACAAACAAAACAATATAATACCTCTAACAGAAATAAGTAAGATATCTCCCAGAAGGATTTCCCGGTACGGCATTCAAGGGCACCGGTCGCCAAATGGCCGATACTTTAAGGCAATGTGTCGACCAGCCATACAAATTCGTTAAGCAGCAAATGCGTGATAATAGACATAAAACGTCTTTCCTGTCTCAGGCCATTGAGGATCTCGGCACCGACGCGGAGATGGAGTTCGTACACAAATGGACGGCCCTGTCCTTGTTTACTGGCGGTGCTGATACTGTAATTCGTCTACATCGAGGCCAATGAGGGTACTACTAACCATCTCATAGACTGTTTCCTCACTAATGACCTTTTTCCTTGCCATGAGTGTATTCCCTGAAGTTCAGAAGAAAGCCGAAGAAGAACTTGACCGCGTTATCGGAAGTCACCGACTTCCTACCAGCGCAGACCGTGATAATTTACCATATATCATGGCAGTTATGAAGGAGACACATCGTTGGCATCCCGTTGGGCCTATGGGCGTACCTCATGCTAGCACCGCAGAGGACACCTGCCGAGGTTACAGGATTCCCAAGGGCAGCATCCTGTTTCCCAACACTTGGTATGTGCCATGTTCATGAAGTTTTCGGAGGCACCCAGTCACTGACAATAGTATAGGTGGTTCACCCACGATCCAGCTGTCTACGCCGACCCCATGAACTTTCGCCCCGAACGCTTCCTCGAAACCTCAACCCACAAACCAGAACCTGACCCACGTAACGTCATCTTCGGCTTCGGCCGCCGCATCTGCCCTGGCCGCTACGTTGCCGACAATGCACTCTTTATCACCATCGCACAAACTCTTGCAGTATTCACCATCGGGAAGCTCGTTGAGAACGGTAAAGTGGTGGAGCCAGAGATCAAGTTCGAGGCTGGTATTGTCAGCCATCCTGTACCATATCGGATATCGATCAAGCCGAGATCAAAGGTGCATGAGGAGTTGATTAAGGCCGCTGAGCAAGAGTACCCGTGGGAAGAGAGTGATGCGAAGGAGTTGGAGAATGTGAAGTGGTAGATGTGGAGCGTGTAGACGTGTACTCTGGCAAGTATTTGACGTGACATGAGATAAGAATATCGAATTTTCAAAATGAGGTTAGTCGTGTTTATTTGGACCAAGCTACGAAGTCAAATTGCGTTTGAAAAATATATATATATATATATATGAATAAGATAGCGACCTGCTACTATATAGAACATATTTTGACTATAGTTATCTAAGGTGGTGTTGCATGCAATAGTTGTAGGAATAGTTGGGATTCGGTGATTTGATAATAAGCTCAAATGAGAGATGTGTTTGTTGGTTTAGGCTTATCCAACTCTAATGATCAATTACAGGCTTCTTTCACAATAAAATTTAAGTCATGGCTTTGACCGTTTAGCTGTATTTTTTGCCCTGGCAGTCTGACGCGGATTTCGATATCATGAGGTTTATCCATGTGCAGTCTGAGACGAACCTCTATATCCCCAGAGGGCAAGGTAGCCCATGAGACGTAACAGACTCCTATGGGTTTACCCTTGGCCATCTTCAAAGGCACCTTTGCTTCAAAATCGCGATACAGAGTGACCCTTGGCTTGAACTCGAGTGCGGTCCAACCGTCGACAGGCCTGATTCCTACTACTTCGATAATGAACTCGTATATTGTCGCGCTCCCCCATGCATGGCAGTCTGAACGCTGGTTCAGCAAATCCTCTGCCCATGTGGTGACGCCGAGTCGTAGCTGTTCGCGCCAGGGCCCCCAAAAGTGATGAAATTGCTCATCGTACAGTCCTGCGACGCTAAGAGCACGAAGGGTATAAAAGGTCATAGACACAGACTCCTGGACGAAGATACCTGCCCTAGTCTTCTCTATGCTCTTTCGGAGAAGTTCCTGGGCCTCCCTGGTACTAACAGCGCCGCTTAGTACCGCCCAAATCTGGCAGTGTTGGCTATAATCCGTTGCACTAGATGCCGTAGCAAGGCTGTCTGTGAAGAATTCGCCGTCAAAACAATGTTTTCGGAGTGCCTCTACAATATTGTCTGCTCGACCTAGGTACTCCGCTGCGACTGCAGACCTTCCTGAGGCATTCGTGACTTGGGCTGCTCTTTTTAAGGTGTAGACATACAACTCGTTAACATAGGTAAAGAATCTGGTACGTTGACAGGCAGGTGGGAGTCCGTGCGGTTTCCACTCCTGTGTCCAGTCGACAAAGTTCCAGATGCCAGGCTTCATATCTGACTTGACCAGTCCAAGCTCTGGATCTAAACGAGAATGAAAGTATGACAACACCCCGTCCATGACAGGTAGAAACTGAGATACGAATGCCTTATCGCCGAAGAAGCCCAAGTGATCGTCAAGAATACAGATCCAGTAAAGAGAGAAGCTAGGGATGAACTGCTGCCGATGCGTTGGAGCTCGGCTTGCTGTCAAACCAAGGCCCGGCTGGTAAGAGTTATGTATCTGAATAATCGCCTGCCTGGCTAGGCTGTCATCGCCGGATACACAATAAGTGAATAAAGCCGAGCTCCTTGTGTCCATGGCATACTGCAGTTGCTCGTAAAATGGGCAGTCTTCGTAGCAATCATGCATGCAGTTGACGAGTGTCCGTATACTTGTCTCCCACAACTGTTCCACCTCGCTGCCCCCCGAAAGCGTTTTCAAGCTTGCTGAAACTTCGAGAGGATAGTTAACAGTTTCAATGTCAATTCCTTCGAAAAATAAGTCGGCCGACCCAACAGTGATATCAAGTTTGAGGAACCTAAACGTCCGGAAATGATAAGGTTCAAATATTTCTTCAGTCGTTTCGTTTTCGTAATACCCAAGTAGATGAGTTTTGCTGCCTTGAAATTGGTAAATGTCTTGTGGACCGATTAGACTTTTGCCAAAGTCTCGACGATGATTCTTCATCCGACGGCCTCCATCAGGCTTGTCCTCGTAACTCTCTGAATACGTGACTCTCAGCTCGCCACCGCTCACAGAAAGACGTGTGAACCTAACTCGGATAAAAGCTGTTATGTGGTGAACAACCTCCAGTTCAAGCTGATGTGTGGTTCCACCGGGTAGGCGAACTGAACCACCGGATTCTGATCCACCTATAAGCGCACCTTCCCAAGCTGCTTGGTCTACCACGCTTTGAATTTTGTTGATGGCAGTCAGCTTCGCCGCCTCGATTCTGGGTCTTGGAATAAGACGGGGGGACAGATGCCACGGAGGAGAATTTCCTGTTGAGTTCTTAAACTCTAAAATCTTGGCGCGTATCCAAGATAATTGTGTAACCCCTGAGTGGTTTTCATAGAGGTGCAGAAACGAGTCTTCGGGTACATCCACACGGAGAATCACAGATGGATCAATAGCAGTCTGCCATGATGTATCACTACGAAGCTCACCATTCCAAAACCCCGACTTAGTAGGTAGCTGGATTCTTAGCCCTCCAAGCAAGGCGTGGAAATGACGGTGAGTATTGAGTCGCGTAAAAGAATCGGAGTACGTGGACAGCAACATGGTTTTGTCCTTTTTTAAGATATTGGCCAATATCGATTTCGTCATAAAACCAGGAAGTATGATCTCCTTTTACAGGCCCAAAGGAGACAAGCTTCTGATTCACGAACAGCCTGTATCGTGTATCAGCAGTGATGTGCAATACTACAGACTTTGGAGGCTCGTCAGGGCAGTCTATGGTTTTCCTGAAGTGCACAAATAATCCCGCAGTTTGCGTCTGTCCTTCCGTGAAATGGGGATGCCACATCCATGTTTTGTCGAGGTAGGTCGACATTGCTGTAGGGATATTGCTAGGTCGGAATGTATGGCGGTTTTTAATGGCGCAAGTCTTTGCCTTTTCTACACAATTGACGTGCAATGAATGAATAGGCTAGAGATGAATGGACCCATCTAAGAGAAAACCCCAGGAGAGACGAAAGGACACATTTTTATGTTCAGCACCGTCCCCCAGCTTCGGTTTGTGCCGGTTGAGAGGAGTAGAGGTTCCGATAAGTGGATTGAAATATCGATACAGCAGAAGGTGCGAAAGACGCCAACCTCGGACAGAAGGACAGAGAAATCAAAGGAGTTGGAAAATGAAGCGCAAATATCTTCGATCCACTCCTCAACCGACAATGCCTCTGGTAATGAAGCGGTGCAATACATACCGAGTTAGGATGATCATCTACGGGGTTTATAATTACTCTGTACGGCTTATTGTCATCAAATGGCTAGGCTAATATGACGGATTCAAGCCATAAGTAAGAATTAATAGCAAATAGTTCTAAACGCGCATGTGGTAAATGATTTCCTATAGATTAATTCCCCGCGGAATCGGTAGTTATTTGGTTGTGTTTCGCTGAATCGCTGTGGGGATGGCACGCATTATAAGATCGTCCCGCGTTAAGGAAATGCCCGCTATTGGCTGAGTGACAATGCGCTAATATACAGGGGACTCGAGTTTCTAGGTTAGGTCTAGACCCAATCTCTAATGGCAGGCTGGCGAATTAAAGCATCGTTTCAATAACGGGAAGTTTTTGGCTCGCTTTTCAGAGGTGGTAAATCCCCGTGGGGATTTGTTTGGGGATTTGTGATATCTCGGTTTGCAAATTGGAGACATTGTATCGTATGAGGAGAGTGCTTGAAAGGGTCATCTCGCTATTTGATAACATATTTCCACCGAACCTGTACGGGCGCCTGCATACCCATAGTACAACGTATTTTGAGATATTTCCCTGCCAAAATCTGGGGTTCTAGATTCAGTCAGCAAGACACCGCGTGGAGAAGTCAATGGAGACACTTCCAACTCGGTCGATTTACCTGCGATCGACCTTCACTTAAAGGAATAAAGGTTATGAGAATCCCATTCTTGCACAACCACTGATCTACAAGACAGACAGGATGAATGCACCAATGGACAACAAGACAGCGCACACAGTTGCAGACGAGGTCAAGCATATTGAAGACGACCACAACTCAGTCGAAATGTCTAACGAAAAGCCTACTTTGGTCCTGAAGTCAGAGCAGGATAATCTTAGTCAATGGCAGACGGCTTGGAAATTTCGAAAGGTAGAGGAGATCATTGGCACCCTAAGGCCCCTTGGCTTGCTGCAACATTATCATGGCTGACTTTAGCAGGCCGTACTCATCTGCAACCTCATGTGCATTGCAGCAGCAGCAGATGGATACCAAATTAACTTGAATGGTCAGTCCAGCTTCATTTTATACGCCTTATAATTCTTAGATGTGCTAACAATGGGCTCGCAGGTGGCATCATCGCCAATCAGGGATTCACTCACAAACTCGGATTTCCAAACAGTGAAGGTGTGTATACGCTGAAGGCCCAGTATACTTCTCTTTGGGGAGCTATGCAATCTCTCGGTCAGCTGCTGGGCCAGCTCCTCCTAAACCCCATCTCTGACA
Source organism: Pseudogymnoascus sp. BL308 (assembly GCA_001630595.1). NCBI lineage: Eukaryota > Fungi > Ascomycota > Leotiomycetes > Thelebolales > Thelebolaceae > Pseudogymnoascus > Pseudogymnoascus sp. BL308. Next base: position 20,109 of record LMYD01000553.1, on the reverse strand, counting down.
GGATCGGCCGAAAGATGACCTTGTACGTATTATGGGTCATACTGACTGGCGTAAGTGACTACCTCTATTGACAACCGAGAAGGGAAAAACAATATCGAACTAGAATACTTTGTGCACACAGTCTCTCGTCATTGAAACCCACGTTCGCGACTGGAGCGATTGGACTGGCGCCAAGATTCTCGCAGGAGCTGGTGTCGGCGCCATTCAAGCAACCCTCCCTGTTTATATCATGGAATGGGCACCAGCCAGCATTAGAGGCGCTATGATTGTCACATACGGTTTCTGGAATACGATTGGGAAATTCCTTGCAAACCTAGTTCTCATGCTGGTTCAGAAGAATAACCCCATGGACTACAAACTGCCGATTTTGACACAGTGGGCGCTCTTGGGTATCATGCTTCCCATCTTTATCTATCTTCCCGAGACTGCTGGTGAGTCAGTTTGAAGCCCATTTCCATGTCTCTTCTTTACTAATGCATCTATAGCATACTTTGCTGCCAGAGGCCAAGACGAGAAAGGCAAAGCGACCCTTCGTCGTGTGAACGGCAATATAGAGGGCTATGATGTTGAAGCCGAGTATGCCATTATCAAGAATACCATCCTGCATGAGCGCGCGATCGATGAAGAAATAGGAGTCGCGGGAATGGGCTGGAAGCGAATACTATACTCTTATGTCGAATGCTTCAAGGGAACAAATCTTCGCCGCACTTTTGGTGCCGCCATGCCCTCGTTTGCTCAACAGCTCTCTGGATTATCGTTTCTTAACACTTATGCCAGTCTTTTCTTTGAGCAGAGCGGTTTCAAAAATGCTTTCCTTATTACGACTATTCTTTGTAAGTTGTCCTCAGAGTGCCTTTGTTTTCAATGAGAACCACGTTGCTAACCGTGCCGTCTGGATCGAAGGTTGTATTCAACTGCTTGCTGCTATTTGTCTAGTACTAGGTTCTGACGTTATCGGCCGCTGACGGCTGACTTTGGTCGCTCTTGCTTTTTGCATGATCACATTGTTCATCGTCGGGATCCTTGGACTCGTTCATCAAACGCAGCCCTTAATGAACTTCCTCATTTTTGTCGCATGTGTCTGGTCATTCTTCAACAGCATTAGTAAGTTCTCCAATAGGCTGTAATCGTCGGAACCGACCATGAGCTTCGCTCATGGTCGGGGTAAGCGAACGGCGTTCGCGGAAGCGGTCGGCGTTCACCGCCATTTCGTATCGTCGGCCATAGCCTCAACATATCTATAGCTAGTAATTTGTATGTAACAACTATGTAATTGAAATGGAAGACCCTATTTTGTCAGATGCTCGTGAATGGCTTGCCGCAAATCCATTGGAATCAGTCGCTGCTGCAAGTCGGATTTTCAAAGTGAAGAAGTTAACGCTTCAATCTTCAATTACTCGACTCAGTCGTGTACGGGTTGGTCGCAGAGGTTAGAATAAGCTGCTTACAGCTACGTAGACAAAGACCCTTAAGGAATGGATTACTACGTAGTATAAGCAAGGGCTTAGAGCTACGAAGCAGATGACTCTTGTAGCTATTTGTCATATTCTACGGCTGAAGCTACCGCCTTCTTATAGCTGGCTTACAAAGTTTATTAAGAAGGACCTCTTTAATTTCCATATTATAAAGACGAAGCCTATTTCTCAGCACTAGGTTAACGCACAAGATGAGAGTATACTTGAAGAGTGGTTTTCTGAATACTATGACTTTGTTAATACTCGGAATATACAGCTAGACTATATATGGAATATGGACGAGACTAGTTTTCAAATAGGAATTCTAGGAGGCGAGAAGGTAATAGTTCCGTACGGAGTTACAGAGCTATATACAGGGAGTCCTAAAAACCGCACTTCTATTACAATAATTAAAGCTGTGTCTATAAGTGGAGTATCTACTCCACCTATACTTATTGTTCTAGGCAAAGTCCATATGGAAGCTTAGTACCATCGAAGTCTTATAGGCACCGAACAGGTTCTATTATCAGAATCTAGCTATATAAACGACTAGCTTGCTATCAAATGGCTTACTTACTTCATTTCCCATACGCAAAGCGCATTAGCTTCTACAAAGCTACTACTATTAGATTCTCATAGTAGCCACCGTACGCTAGAGTTTAGAATGCTTACAGCAGAGCATAATATTCTACTTTACGCCTTTCCGTTGCACCTCACCTATATTCTACAGCCATTAGATGTTAGGGTTTTCTAGCCGTACAAGCACTAGCACCGTGAAGCAGTTCATACTGCTATACGGAACTTCGACCTTAAGTATAACTTACGGTCGTTTATGAGAGATCTTCCTACGATACGAGAGCAGACCTTCAAACCGCTTACTATTACTCACGCATTTAGAAAGGCAGGAGTATGGCCTATTGACTGTAGTATTGCGCTTATAAAGCTACGAAAATATTCAAAACTAGCGCCTACTTTACTAGAAGCTATACCAACCTCTTTTCAAGAGTCGAAGGAGCAGTTATAGCATTAGAAAGCGAAGCTTCCTGTACTGCTTAGTAGCCCCTCCCGACAGAGATATACCAATTAGGTTACTGGTACAGAAGCAGTATTAGCCCACGGTCAACTTCAAGAACTTGACCTGTTAATTCTACGGCAGCAGGTTGAGAAGCACAAGAATAGAGGGCGTAATAGCCGGTCACGCCTACAAATTAGTGGAGCTCTTACTGTAGATGAAGCCCGGGCTCTACAGGCTGAAAAGGTAGAGCGAGCTGCAGAGAAAGAGGCAGCCAAAGAAGCCCGGATAGCTCGTTAAGCTACTAACCTAGCCCGTAAGCAGCTTCACCGAGTAGGAATTGAAGCCCGGAAACAAGAACGTCTACGGAAGAAGCGGGTAAAAGCCTTCCAAAAAGCTGGAAATCCAATTCCTTTAGAGGATCAAGACCCAATTCTAGATCCAGAGGCAGAGAGCGAAAGCGAGAGTGGTGGGAATGGGGGTGGAAGTGGGAGCGACGACTAGATTGAATATGAGAATTACAAGTAGTTGATCAATTTAAGTACCTTTTCATACAAATTACTATGTAGTGGTACTTCTTAATTTTGGTATTCGCGAACGCCGACCGCTTCCGCGAACGCCGTTCGCTTACCCCGACCATGAGCTTCGCTCATGGTCGGTTCCGACGATTAGCATGTAACATAAATGACTAATATTGACGACAGGCGGGAGTCTGGGTGGTGCGTTCATTGGTGAAGTTGCTTCCCAGAGGCTTCGTGCTAGAACCGCTGGTGTTGCTATGGCCATGTCTGTTGTTTTCGGTCTCATTTTCAATACTACGGTATCGCTTATGCGTAAGTTCTTTCAACGACAATGGTATCCTTCACATAGAAAGAAATCTAATGATTCACAGTCGATGTCAATGGCGCCAACTGGGGCTACAAGTCCGCGTGGCTCTTCTTCGGCACCGGTTTGTTTGCGTTTGCTGGCCTCGTATTCTACCTTCCTGACTGCTCCCAGCGCAATGCTGCGGAAATCGACGAGATGTGCGAGAAGCATGTGCCAGCCTGGAGAATGCAGAAATATGTCACGAGTGTCCAGCAAACGGTCCAAGCAAATCGTTAGGAAGATAATTATTATAGTAAAGCCCTCGTCGCAGACAATGAAAGTATTTATTTTTATATTTCACATCAGTTAAATTATTTCATGCAAAGTTATACTCTGTCCAACCATCATCCGCTGGCGGGCCAGGTAGCGCATGAGCGTATTTGTTGGAATAATGATCCGCCCCATAAAATGCATTGATGGACGTAACATGACGAAAATATTCTCTTTCTGAGGGCGTAAATTCTAGAAGGCGTAATCCAATCTGATTTCGCATTGCGGCCGGATAATCTCCCCTAAGAAAATAGGGTCTCTAAACAAGGCAATATAAAATTCCATGCGGCATTGAGCAGCCGCCATGTCTGCGGTCATTGCCCCATCGTATGGCCCAGAAAAGTAGCCCTTGAGCACAATGGAGATTGAACCACTCCGGGAAGACCGAAATTCGTTTTCACACATTTGGATCGTAGCAGCATGTGATATACTAATTGTATGTCCAACTCGCCACAGTTCAGATTTAGTGTCAGTGCCAGTCTCAACGCAATGTCCAGGCTCAAGGGTCGAGAGTCTCATCCCATGCTGAAAACCATTTCGCAGCCCACTTGGCTCGTGTTAACTTTTACCGACGCTTATTGAATCAAGCCGCATACGATATCTCGAAATGTGTAGCGGTGGAAATAAGCTAGAATCTCAGCTGGATGATCCGTCCTACTGCAAGTTGATTTGTTATTTAGAGGCATAAAAGCGGGCTTATAGACAGTCGAGATCTTATTACTCGACCAAAACTAATACTCCGCGGAGTTCAAGATGTTGGCAAGGTTCACTATTGAATTGAACTCTAATCTCAGTTGTATATGTGGTAGTCATTCTTGCTTTAGTAGGTGGGCTAACCTTAAAAGGGAGGGGGAAAAGTCCCACGGAGTTTTACAACCAATGTTTTCTCCACGGAGTTTTTTTTAGACGCGTCGGAACACTACTACTCTCTAGCACCTATACGCGTTTAGCACCTATACGCGTTCAGTAGACGTGCACAGGAGGCAAAGGAGCGAATCATAGCTATTTCAAAGTTTGGAGTAACCCTAAAAAATATGGGGTCTGGGGACCCCAGATTTCCAATTCCATGAAGTCCGTACGCTAGTCAACAAGCTTGCGAGCTAAATGATGTGTCTCGTGTGCTGAAGAAACCGAACCAATCGAGATTATAGACTGCAACGATAATGCCTTTTGTGCCGTGAAAAAGCCAAGAAGGTGCAAACAGATTAATCCGCAAAACAGCTTTGACAAGGGGTTGGAATATATAAACATCAACGACAGGACCCCCGGTTTATGGCAGGGTAGATAGAACGGCCAGCAACTTTTACCATCTCATCTTTGAGACATCCTCATTTCTGAAGTCCGTTGCCAGACCATGCATTTCTCTGCCACTTCGCTAACCATTGCTGGTTGCCTTCTGGCCGGCATATCGGAGGCTAGCACAAGTTCCAGCGCGTCTTCTAGCTGCCTGCTTCATAACGTTGAAACATATCCTCCGCCTCCAGTCCCAGAGCCGATATCTATTATCAAGCTGCCCTTACCACCTTCAATCGTCAGCGATGAGGTTGGCGCGTGTACTAAGGATATCAATCCCAATGGCACTGGTTGTCTTCGGATTGTATTAACAGGAGACGATTCACTTCCCCAGGGAGGTACCTTTACCCCAGATGGTACGGCCATAGTTGTCACTGTCAACTTCACAGGCGCCCCGGCCCAGCCTGACCCTGCCAGTATCTATAGCGGCGAGCACATCATTCTTCTCAAGACAGATAACACAACGTTTTCCAGTGGAGACCCATGGAAGTGCATCACTTGCGGCGTCCCTGCAGCGAACCAGCTCGGCCGCAATAAAGATTTATTGGATTACCCCCGAGTCTTCAAGGACGGCAAGAGGTTTCTTGTGGGAACCAACATTGTCGAGACAGATGGCTACCCGGTAGACAGTGAATTGGTTACGCCCAACAACACTTACATCTATCCTATCTACTGGCCGGTGACTGGTGACGGATCGGGCAGTACAGGAGCTATGCGTGAACTACGCCTCCACCCAGGCGACCACCACTTGTCCTGGAGCAGTTTCGACGGTAATGGACAGAACAGCTTCTACGGTCGACTCACGTTCAATCCTGCGCCTACGACAGGGGAACCACAGGTGCCACGGTACGACCTATCTAACGTTAGCATCCTCCAGCCGGCCACAGGAAATGGGGTCCTCTATGCCGTGGGCAACGAGTTAAAGATTAATCAATCAGTCGCCGAGATTGGCGAGCTGCGCGGTTTTAGCGGCAGCGGAAAGGAGTTTACCTATATTGGCTACCCCATGGAGGCGTGCAACTTCGATGGATTTGCCGTGAACTTGTTGACTGGCGCTGTCCGCCGCTTGACTTCGCACCCAGAGTACGTCGACCCAATGGACATCTCGGCTGATGATGAGTGGACTGCAGTCCTGGATACGCGTGGAACGGATCGTCAAATGTTCATGTCAGGCATGCGGGGGATCCCACCGCTATCTGACCTTGTTACATCTGGTATCTGCGCTTCGGTTCGAAACAATGGCATGCGCCGCTTCTTCCGGCCGATACTGATTGACAAGTATGGCGACCGGGGTGACTACTTCGGCCAGACGATCAACGCTGCTGGTGATGGTAGTCCCGGATCCATAAACGATCCTAACTGGAACGCCAGGGCGGACCCACAGTTCTCTCTTGATGGCACTCGCCTGATGTACTACGAGACGCTCGTCAAGACGCCCGCGTGTGGTGGTGAGAATCCACTTCCGTGCCCTGTATCAACCGAGCCCGACGGACGCACTACGCGTATCATGATTGCAACGTTTACCGGCCGCAAGCCGTATCCGGTGCCCAAGTTCGACATCGGTCCCGATTTTATTCCTTGGGCAATACCCTACGTTCCTGGCATGGAACTGCCGGTACGAAACTCCATTTCGCCGGGCAAGTACACCTACAAAGGCAAGCACTGTGGCTACGCCGACGTGGCCATCTATGCCAACGCCAACTCAACCCGTTTCAACCGAGTCAAGGTTGATCTCCACAACCTCTCTGATGACGGAGAGAACATTCTAAACGGATTTGAGGACATATCACTGGAGTACCTCGATACTTGGACTGTTCTCAACGATTGGCGTTCCAACATTGTTCAGCAGGGGAAAGTCAAAGGCGTTAAGAAAACTAGCCCTGGTGGATTTCAAATTCAAATGAACCTCCAAAAGAATTTCTTGGAGGCCAATGGTACTCTGACAACGACACTGGATGGCAAGACCTACTATCAGCCAAAGAACAACGCGTAGGGGACCATAAGGACTCTTGATCCAACCTAGTCAGACATTACCTTCTTTTCTTCCCGTACCCTCTACTCTAGCCTCAGATCATAGCAAGAAAGGATACTAAAACGGCTATTCAAGTTCTTGGAGTGGCAAAAACGGTGTCTGAAATATAGCTGGATTTGAAAGCAGTGAGAGAGTAGATTAACACATGTCGCGACTGTTGTTTAGGGAATTTGCAACAACAGTCCCTACACATTATATAGAGGTCATATATTGTTACCTTTAAGTTATACCTAACTTATTTATCTCGTCTATAGTAATTATTAAAGCTTTATAAATTAAGGCTCGCGTAGTTGCTAAAGTGTTTGCAGATACCTACTTTACCTGCAGAAGATTCTGATCTCATGAAGCCTGATATTAGTCCTGCTACCTAAGTGTCATCCACTAACTTATGTTAATATGGGCGGTTCCAAAGAGCGAGACTGATGAAAATGATTTGAATCTTCAGCTAATTTTCTAAGAAGAGACTGCTCCCGCTGGGTGCTCGTCGAGGGATGGGTTCGGGTAAGTGTGGGCGTCATGCTTTCTCCTCGTTGAGCTCATCAGATGCCTTGGAATCCAGTTTTGTTAGTATTTCCAATATCTGCGTAAAAATAGAATCTGCTTGTGCCTTGATAGTTCCATTAATAGCGTTGTGAGCTAGCTGCAGGAGGATACTCCCAACGCGGCGGATGCGTTCCACCTACATGGTTTAGATCTTGCCAAAATGAAGTGAAAAGTAACTAAGTACTTACCGCCGCTTCACCAAGCACTTTGAGGCATATGAAAGGCACAATCTTGAGCTCGTATAAAAAGTCTCGTGCAATTTCTAGCGTTCTAATCGCCCACGACGATTGATTTTCGTCCAACCCCATAACGGAAGGGATGTTATACCTAATACATTTTTCCAATATGACAATTTTTGAGCAATGAAAAACCATCATGATACTACTCCTTTGCGTCCAAAAGCAAGTTCTATGGTATTTGGAGACATCTTCGTCAGTAAGCTCACTAGAAGCGTGAAGATACCGCAGCCAGGCCGGAATTTCATCGACTATTCCCGCGAAAACCATGTACGCCTCAGCCAGTTGTGCCAATTCGAGCAACTCGGCATCCTTATTTGCAGGCCATTTCTTACGGTGCGCGTAGGACTTGATACCGACGACCAAGTCGGATGTCAACGACCAAATGCGATGCCTGAGGTGGAAACCAATTAAGAGACGTTGTTCGAAAGGGCCTTCGTAGCATTGCTGGCCTTCGGCAAGAAGGGGCACTTCATGGATGCCATGTTCTAGCAGGCTAAAGTCGCTGCTAAGTGTGAAGTCGTTCAAGACGGGGTTCCGGGTTTCCAAAGCTGCCGCAGACTTATCCGCGCAGTATAGCTGCCAGAAGTTCAGTCGTAGTAATTGTGATTCCACCACGGAGTCGCGCTGGACGGCCGCCTCGTCGTGCAAGTTGAGCCTTAGGCTGAGGAGCGTTGCCTCTCCGTGATAATGATGTGCTGTACCGAGCTTTCCTGTCATGTTCTGCGAAGCTGCAGAGTGCCATATTCGAATGATCAAGGAAGTTGAGTCTGGGCTCCCGAGGTCATAGCTCTCGTATAGCCTCAGCATGGCCAGGGACGACTGCAGGAACGGTGCTACCAAATGAGCTTGTAGCGGAACTAGCGACTTTGGCATCGCAGACGTGGCGAACGCGCAGAGTGCGGTGATGAGCGTGAACGGTCGCAAATATGCAAGTTGCAGCTTCATGTCTGAGAGGACCGACTGGCCAACGAAGCCTGCATGACCGCCGTGGGAGAACAGTGAAACAGCAGCTCGTAGGGTGGGTTCATGAGCAATGGGCATGTTTGGGAACAGGTATTGCATGAATAGGTCGATGCAGTCATGGATCAGTTCACAGATGGTCGCAGGAGCCACAATGCCGTTCACCACGCTAACTAAGTCGGTGTGGATACTGCTGACATCGTGAGAAATGCCAATCGAAAGCAGGCTAGGCGTACAAACACTGTGAACGGTGGATGTGGGACTTAAGAGTGGAGTATGAGGCTGCTCGGCGAAATGGTGTGGAGTTCGTGGGGAAAAGTGCACAGTGTCATTCCCGTCCGTATCCGTTGGTAGGTGGAGTTTCTTGTTGGGCCTGCGGCCACGCCTCTTGGATGGAATCCTATATTCACATCTGAGTTGAGAGATGCGGCAGTTGGCACAGGGCTTCTCTGTGTCGCATTTGACTTTCCGACGCTTGCAAGGGTCACATGCTCTACTAGGAAGAGCCATGTGTGTTGTTTTGTTCTGATCCTAGGGGAGACCTTCTCACTTTTGCCTTACGGAGACTTGGAAATAGTTGTGCTTGGGTTTGGGTGAAGGTGGAGGTGGAGGGTGACGGAGGTCGAGGGCATTCCGCGGTGCTTTTCATCTCATTGCTACCCACATACCAGCTACCACCCTGGCGGTGCTCGGACCCTGCTAGCCAAACCAAACCTCGAAATCATCCAAACTTTAATAATAACAGCCTTCTTATCACAAATGGTTATAATACCAGTGAAGAACACGGCCTGCAAGACTCCTCAAAATCCGAAGCTCTGAGACATATTGAACATGGGACTATTCCTCTCATGTACAAGCATGATTGGCAACGCCTGGATATTTGGCAGCCACACGTTAACTCTATTCTTCAATACAGCAATAACCCTACACTTATACAACACCAATCACGCTTACCGCTTCTCCTTCTTCTTGGCACCTACAGTTTCAACGTACTATCTCGTAAGGGAGGCTGTAGAGTACTTCGAGGCTAGTCTACCTGGGTTGTGGAGACTAGAAGATATATCCAACTACGCCGTATTTCTCTCATCCTGCTACCAGGAAAAAGTTAATGGAATGCCGAAGGCTCTGGAAATACTCAGATCGACATTAGAACGCCCCGAAATATGCCCAGCTCCTCCGAATCTGGCTATAAGATGCGAGGCACGATTCAGGTGCAAGCTGGCAGCCCTACTCTGTGAAGTGCTGGCTCCCCAACCCAAAGAAGCACAAGACGAAGTTGCTAAAGCCGTGGAGCTATTGGGACGATTTGAAATTGTGGGACATCCTTATGAACAGCTCATCCCCTATATGATTACTCGGTGCCGAAAAAAAATTGCTCTTGCGCTAGCCGCGACTAGCAACTCTGAAGACGTTGACAGTCTCCTCTACGAGTTAGAACTTGAGATACTAGAGTCCCAGAAGAGGCTGCAAGATATCAAGACACCATCAAATGTTGATAACAATCGAAAAGTTGGTCTACTGTCTCTGCTTGGACAGGTCTATATGGCACAGGCAGCACACGACCAAACCGAAGTCAAAGAACAGAAGCTGAAAGACGCCGAGCAATCATTTCAAACGTGCTACAATTTTGGCAGGCTTGACAGCGGCGATCTCAGTTTCTAGGCTCTATGGGCTTTATATGAGCTGGCTTAATGCCTACGAGAGCAAAGGCGATACCATGACATGGAGATGCTACTGTTAGTTCTGAGGTCTAACTCGTATATGGAGGAGCAAGGGAAGACGAGCACAAAGTTCCTCCAGTCTATAGATCTTTTCAGTTGGGTCTTGACAGAGCAGAGGAAGTGGCAAGACGCAATGGATGTCTGTGAAGCATTCTTACCAGCCATGGAAAGGTTTGTGGTGAAGGCCACAGTAGCACTGTGGATGTTAGAAAACGGCAGTCTATACTGAGGGTGATGATTGATCGGCAGCGGAATAAGCTGGCTTGGTTCTCCTGGATGTAATGAGTATTCTTATGGTAGCTGAAGCAGATATAACGTCTGCTACGATATAACGATCAGTGTTCGGCGGGAGGTATCCGGGTAGTATCCATGAAGCTCACAGGTAGGGTATATACCTAGTGAAGATCTAATAGGTATAGTAGGGTATGTAAGGATCTGTTTCTGTCATATTAATTTCTGCGAAGGATTGTCTGGCCTTTCAATCATTTTGGGCCACGTGCTTCATATATGTTACTTCAAGCTCTTTAAGATCTGATATCTGCGGACCATTGTTGGTGGCCATCCTCTAAGCAACGTTATCTTCTTTACTATTCCCGTCTTTCAAGTACTCTCTAGAGGCATTCTTTTTTTGTGTATGTCGTCTAAAGCTTCAGCTTCTGCACAGTTCATGCTCTTGGCGTACCACGCATCCGCTAAAGGAGACAATATTGGGCCACGGACAATAAAACATACAGCAAACGTTTAAATCAAGTTTTCTTTTAAAGTTAGCTTAAGAGGTGGCTGATTTACCCATTAATGGCCCTGTCCACACGCTTTTAGTCAAATTTGCCCTTAGTCCCTTTAAGAAAGCGCTTTTTATTTCACGCCGTCAGCAGCGAGATTCTGGTGCATCTGTCAATTCCATTTTTAGCTTCCTGACTCTTCTCATGATATCTTATTCTCGACAGGAGCCGTGTTCAGCATCCAAACTCCACAGATCTTCTCCTTTGACCTCCCCAAATTCAGCGAACCTGTCTGTATATCCATTCTTGACGACGTGCACAATATTCCAAGGGTCTTCGGCCTTTCCTTGAAATTCCCATCGGGTCATTGGATCCATTCCCTCCTCCGCCTCCTTTCCTACTTTTTGTTTGTTAGTCAGAATTTCAAACAAGCACAAATTTGGATGACTTGAGTATCAACATGCGTTTCTCAGCAATACCTTTTTTCGTAGCAAGGGAAGTCTCTTCTTTAGTAGGCCGGCCTTCTAGGTCGGCGGCTTGTTCCATTTTCCGGAAGTCGTAATGAGCGGATGGGTTTGATATTTTGCACTCATTCTTTTTATTAGAAACGGAGCTCATAATTGCTTGAGATAGAATGCGGGTGGTGGCTTGTCTTTAAAATTAATGTGTACTGGGATAGGATAATTTCGTTAACTTTAGCTGACTTCGTCTAAGGACCCCCTCAAGTATATAACTTCATGGGCTCCATGGCAAAGAAACTTGTGGCCAGGCCATCCAACATCCCTTGATCGTTACAGACGGCCAAGTGGTGAATTATTCACCATCTTGGTCCACCTTTTTCCTAGGGCCAATTTTAACATTGGCCACCGTGAAGGTAGACCTGTGTGAAAGTCTTTAGGGATGCAGAAAATCTGCCACTTAGGAAAATGGCCCTCAATCTGCTCGTGGTCCGAGATCTCCCCGGGGTGCCAATATATCACCACTCAGGGAAATGGCCCTCAGTTTGGCTTGAGATACTTATATGAGGTGTGGGTCACGTGCGGTCGCAACGAGACAAGGTTCAAGCTCAATATACAGGATATCGCATCATAAAAAGTCTAAGCCTTCGAGGGCCATTTACGAATACCAATCGCTTAAGATCGTCAGCCACACTTGTAGTCCGCCCCGGTGTATTGACAGTCCGCCCCTCCCTCCTCTTAGCATTGGACGGACGCCAAAGGGAATAAATGTCCCCTCGATCCCTAGCCAAGTCAGCCTCAAGTGTCGACCAATTATAAAATTGGCCCAAATGCCATGATCAATACAGGCCAAAGGATTTGCCTTTCAGTGAAGCCTTGCTTAGTCATTAGGTGCCTGCTCTTCAACCCATCATCCTGCTTTCCTCGTTGTTGTTTGCGACAACGTACTCGACTCCATTCCAGGGGCGCGACGACGTTGTTTGCGACAACGTGCTCGACTCCATCCCAGGAGCGCGACGACGTACGCATCCGCGGTTGTCGGTTTGAGGCGATTGAAAAAGTTTTGTTGTTGTCCGCGTTCTGAAATACTTTTCGTAAGTTCGATTATCCTCTATCTGCCTTCCCTGCTTGCATACGTCCAAATTGAAGGTCAATTGAAAGGACTCTAATAACACTCACTCTCTGCTAGGAGATTTGCAAAGTTTGAGGCCACCGCGCCAGCTGAAGATTGTTCAGCAAAACCACCTTACATCAGAATTGCTAAAGTGCCGGGCATTGTCTCGGCGCCCACAGCATTTCTGACAACCAAAATGATCAACGCTTAGAAAAAAATGTGGATGACCACCTCGAAAACGAGAAATGGCTTCTTGATACAGGTTATTACGACAATTCTGCCCCCTTAGGTTATCAAAATGGGACGCCCGAAATGTGTGCTAGTATGAGCGTGCAGACGCCAGCTAACACCGAATGCGACGTTACTTCTGATTCCAGAGAGGGTTCTGATTCACCTTCACAATTTTCATATTCTGCTACAGTTCCACCTCTTTTCTTAACGACTTCCTACTCGAATGAGGCAATCTCCTCGTGTGAACGATTCCCCACCACCTCTTCAACTACCCCACCATCTACAACAGGATCGTCCCCCAGCAACGCTTTCGATCTACATTCTCACGCATCCTTGCAAGCTACTAGAAAAGGATCACCTTTGGATGGACAAACTTTGAAAGCATGTGAACTATGCCATCAACCGTTCAATTGTTCTGAACAGCTTGCGTAAGTATCCTCACGATCAGAAGTTCGGTGCGAACCCACTGACTCTCTATAGTGATCACTTAATCAACGAGCACCCTGACTTACCTAACACCTGCGGCCGCAAAGCATGCCCTAAAGAGGGTCGATGGAAGAGAAGAGAGCTGATACGCCATCTCGACACTGCCAAAGCCCATCGAAGCTCTACAACACGCGTCTTCCGATGCCGTTGCAACCACACCTTTGTCCGAAGGGAAAAGTTCAGAGACCATTTCAAAAAGTTCACATGCAAGGGAGATGGAGGAGTTGTTTGTTGGTGCGGAATCGTCACTTTTGATGACCGCATGGGAGATAATCGCCGAGTATTCGAAATGCACTTCGAAGAGTGCATGAAAGGCAAGAGAGGAAGAAGACGGAAAGAAAGAACTGGAACTATGCAGGAAAGGAGAATACATGAAGGAGTTCTCACACCAGAGTAGATGGCATGCTCATCCGCGCAGCGTTTGCGTCCATTTGGGATCAGCGTTGTTTGAATGAGTACTACTTTGGTTGTGAGACGAGTTGTTTTGTTGGATTGCCTAAAGGGCCGTCTTGTGATCGAGGGGTTAATCATATGGATGCTTTGTTGTTTGATCTCAAAAGTTGTAATCTGGAAAGGATGCTTCGCCGGCGCCCGTGAAGGGGACGGCAAGTTCGCGCGGACCAACTCGTTAAATACCTGGGGCAATATTTTGCCTGCTCAGGGCTTGTTCATGTATGGGTAACGCCATATATGACTAGCAAAGTAAGATGGGATGGGGGGAAACCTGGAAACGTCGCGAAGTACTGTACAGGCTTCTGAGCCTTGAATCTGTTCTCATATTCTGATCCGTTGATCCCGAAATACCTTACTATACTACACGATATTACAGTTGTCAGTTTATGTTAATTAAATATTTTTAACAAATTCTTTAGTACTTTAACTGCTCTATTTTAAAACCGCAAGCCTCTACCTCCCATTCGAAGATCCGTTATTCAGTAGCCGTTTCGTTAATCTCAACCTCATCCAGAGGTGCCACTAGCAACACCTTGCATTCCTCCTGCAAGCTCACAAGAATAGCATTCGCATCTTTCCAATCGCGTTTATCCAAGCTTTCCAACTCATGCTCAGCTACACGAAGCTGCAATACTGCTTGAGCATACGGATCCGACCCTGGCATCACCTCCTTACAAATCCGCTCAAGGAACACCGTCTGCCTATTCAGCCTTTCTTTCTCCATGATCATAGACTGTATGTCTTCCATCTTCAGCTTTTTCAGCTTCAGAAGGTTCACCCGCGCCTTAAATCCTCGATAAGTTTTATCAGCATCGCTGATGACATTAGGTAGAAGTTCTTGCACATGCCGTATGACGGTCATCCTGTGTTGTGCTATCGCAACCCCGATCTTCATTGACTCGTACTTACTCGAGTCGCGAGGAAACCGACCTCGTTCCCGCAGAATTTTTTCAAACTCATCTTTTCTAACCTTCATATGGTCTGGTAATTTGCTCTGCTGCCGACGCAAAAACATGACTTCTCGAAGCTTAATCTTCGTGAATTCCTCCATCTCAAGAGCAGTTTCGAACTTAAGAGGCTGGGTTTTGAGATAGTTCTCAAGTACAACGCGGGACGCTGGCGGAAGTACAACGTGCTGTCGCAGCTCTGGTCGATTACTGTATGCGATGTGGAGGAGAACGTAAAGAACTTCTTCGTCGTCTGTCTCTGCTTGGATTCCTTCCGCGCTGGAACTACCGCCACTTGGATCGGTTGTCCCGTTCATTTGTCGTGCTTTCTGTCGCTTCAACTTCCGTGTTTCATGCTGACGGAGGCGTGCCGCTTCGCGTTGTCGATCATTCTTCTTCTCTAATGTGGTGTCCTCAATAGTCTCCTGTGGTTTCTCTTCCGATAATGAGATCTCATCCAGAGGTTCAATTCCCGAACTGTTGGTCCTCTCTCGTTCATACACCACCACCACCACACCATCCCGTCTAGTTTCCAACATAGTTCGACTTAATAACCTCTTGATACTCCTTAGCCGATACTTTCGCAGCTTGTCAGGAATGCCTTGAAGTTCATAAGCTCGAGCTTCGAGATTTGCAAGATGTGTGTCGTCGACAGCTGACATGACAGAATAAACATCTGCATGATTCCCTTCGAGGAGGAGTTCCCCAAGTTTGTATTCCTCGCTAACGGCAACTCCCTCGAGGTTGTCAGAATCATCCTGATCCTGCAGATCTAATCCCTTGAGGGCGGTCAAATCCTCGTCGGATTTCTGGCCATCAGACATTGCTAATTTTGCGCCTTGCAGCAATTGATATTATGTTTTGAGATTATATAGAATCCATATTGATTAAAGATGCAAACAAAGCCGCGACCTCGGTGTGGCTGCTGCCTTGGATCCAGCCAGGTCTTGTCTCTTGCCCTCAGCCTTGTCAGGTAGTCGAAGACGGTTGAAGTTGGCTTTGGGATACCCGTCCGTTGCGTTGCGCAATTTGTCGTATCGAGTAGAGTAGTCAGTATACTTTCAGAGTGAGCGCGACGTGCGTCTCGATGGCGATGGCGTAGGCCAGTCGCCACTCTCTGGCGGTGGTGAGGAGTTCCACTTTGTTGAGAATCCGTGGTCTTGGTCCTTGGTCCTCGCGACTTTGGACAATGTGTCCGGATTGATTTGTCATCCTCCTTCAATCGTACGCTGGTTTGCATCAAATATGTAGGCAGAGTAGGAGTATCGCCTATACGTCATTGCATAATGTTCATTCATCACTTATCTGAGTATCTTCGTGTTCTATATCTTGGTCATGTCAGCGGAATTTAGTCGCTCCTCGCACAGCAGTGTTGCCCGAGTATCGCTCTGAGCATCCTCGAGTAGAGTACTCAAACTTGAAGCTCGAGTACTAATCGTGGTCGGAAGCGAGTTGCGTCCACTCGCTTAAAAGTGGAAGCAAGTTGCGCCCACTCGCAACCTGCATATGTTCACCGCTACTTCTTACCAAAACCCTCAGCATTCCCGTCTATAGTATTTTATATAGTAATTAAATGCAATCTATTTAATGGAAGGGACTCCTCTATCAGATGCCTGTGAATGGCTAGCAGCAAACCCCTCTGAATCTGTAAAAGTTGCCAGTCGGATTTTCAAGGTTCCTAAGTCGACTATACAGTCAAGAATTACCCGAGCAGCTCATAAGAAAGCAGCCCCAAGGAAGCTACCCCACGGAGGTCAGAATAGGGTGCTGTCTACAGCTCAGACAGAAGCCCTTAAGGAATGGATTCTAGAGCAGTATTACCTAGGCCTAGGAGCTAATAGGAATATGGTTTATAGGGCAGTATGCCACCTACGGAAGCTACTGCCAGCACCCTCACAGAGCTGGCTCAGTAAGCTTATAAAGCAAGAGCTTAAGGACTTTCACTTTATTACTACAAAGCCTATTGCTCGGTAGCGTACGCAAGCTCAGGAGCCTACAGATGTTATTGAGTGGTTTGAAGAGTACACAGAAGTAGTACTACAGCGCCATATAAATCCAGAGTCAATCTGGAATATGGATGAAACAGGTTTTAGGATTAGAATTCCAGGAGGCGAGAGAGTTATAGTCCCTAGAGCTATAAAGCAGCTCTATACTCCAAGTCCTGAGAATCGTATATCTATTACAATAATAGAGGCAGTATCTGCAGCTAGACAGAAGATTCTACCTGTACTTGTTATACTAGGTAAAAATCATATGGAATCGTGGTACCCTGAAAACCTCCATGGGAATGAGCTGATACTACTCTTAGAAACTAGCTATTCTAATAGCCAGCTTGCTCTACGGTAGCTACAGCACTTTATATAGCTTACTGCTCCACACAACCAGGAGAATCCTAAGCTTCTACTCCTTGATTCTCATGGGAGCCATAGGAGTGATGATTTTGTCATTCTTGCTGCTAAACACTACATCATTGTATTAGCCTTTCCTAGTCACCTTACACACGTTTTACAGCCATTAGACGTGGGAATATTCCAACCATATAAGTACTGGCATAGGCAAGCTGTGCTCCGTGCCATACGAGAGATGGATATTACCTACAACCTACCCAAATTTATGAGAGATCTCCCACAGATGCAGGAGCAGACCTTCAAGGAATCTACTATACAATCAGCGTTCCGGAAAGCTGGAATCTGGCCAATAAGCTGTAATACAGCCCTTGAGAAGCTGCATACGTACTCACAGCCTACACCTACAGGGCCTATAGGGCCTACAGAGCCTACTACACCTACCCTACCACGGCCTATTACACCTATACCTACTACATTCCAGGGTGTAGAACAGGGCCTACAACGCTGGAAAGACCGGATTCCGGAGGCCTTTAGTAGCCCCTCACGGCACAGCTACAGTAACTGGACTACTGGGGCTGCCCGGGTTATAGCTACTGGCCAGCTCTAGGAACTCGACCTACTAGCTATTCAGCAGCAGGTCAAGAACTCGAAGAAGAACCGGGGGGGCCGGGGCCGGCTCTAGCGTGGAGGTGAGCTCCGGGCTTCTGAAGCTTACGAGCTTCAGGCCCAGAAAGCTGAGGCTCAGGCCCAGAAGGTTGCTAATACAGCAGCTCGGAAGCTGAAACAGGCCCAAAATAAGACCCGGAAACAGCTCGAACGAACGGAACTTGAAGCTCAGAAGCTAAGCCGGGCCCAAAACCAGGCCCAGAAACAGGTCAAACGTGTTGGAATTGAGGCCCGGAAGCGGGAGCGAGCCCGGAAGACAACTGTGGCTCAGCTTACTGAATTGGGGCTTCCAATTCCTCCGGAGTTAGAAGCCCCAATTACTGACCCAGATGACGAACCTAAGAGCGAGTACGAGAGTGCAATTGAGGGTGGGAGTGGGAGTGGGAGTGGGAGTGGGAGTGAGTGGGAATGAGGAAGTGATAATTTCGTGTAATGGGGTTTTTAGGTATCTTTACATACAAATTACTATGGTTGGGTACTTACGGTCGCAATTTGAGTGGACGCAACTTGCTTCCACTTTTAAGCGAGTGGACGCAACTCGCTTCCGACCACGATTAGTATTCGAATACCAGTACTTGAATACTGTGAGTAGTACTCGCATATAAATAGAAATTGACTATATTTACTATTCTAACTCTTATTACCTATATTATTACTACTATTATTATTACATTATAATCTAATACTCTAATTCTATAAGAAAGGTAAATACCTAAAGGTAGATAGTAATAATTAGTTCTATTTCTTTATAAAAGTATACTAGAATAGCCCTTTTAAAAAGAGGATAATGTAGAGCTAGGTAATTAAACTCTTCGAGGCATATATAACATTATAATAACAGATTCTAGGTCTAAAGCATTAGACTAATACTTAATACTTAGCTAGCACTAGTAATAGAGAAGAGCTACTTATTTTCATAGTTTGGAAGAAAGCTTTAATTATTTATCTTTTCTACGCCTAGTTGCCCCCTTATTAATAAGGGTTTCGCAGTATTTGGAGTATTCAGCGTAGTACTCAGCTAGTCCCCGAGTACTCAAAAATATCACCCGAGTACTACTCGGGCAACACTGGAAGGTGGGCAAGAAGGTTCCAGCCGGAGCAAACATCCGGAAAAAGGCATGGGCAATTTGCCTGAAAGCTACAGACGGAGCAAACGCCCGGGAAATGCATCAGCAAAATAACGGTTCGACGCCTCCCGGTGGCAACATATCTCATTTCCATATCCTAAGGAAAGGATATGAAAGGACACAAAAACGACACTAATGCTTCTTCTATCCAGGAGCCAGATGTACCAGAGAGGGACGGGACGGAGAGAGAGAGTTTCATCGTATTATCGTGTTGTGGGGTAACCTTGGCGTACGTCACGCCACATCCCGGTGGTATCAGGCACGAAACTCACAAGTGCTCAGAATAACCAACAACAACCGAAAGGAAAGGAAAGGAAAACAGATACAATCTCGACTCTGTTAAGAGATATATACCATTGCTCATACAAATATAACAAAAGGTTCTGGATACCACAGCCGAGAAGGAGAGCGTCTGTGGGGAATAACGGCCGAGCGACTATTAGTAGGGATTATCAGGAACCAACAACCCGCATCCACCATCGTCCCCTCAACCAACTATCACGGATTATTTCTAAACAACCGTACACATTTCACATCCCCATCAAACCTCCTCAAACGGACAAAAAAAAAAGCCACAGCTACAACAGCAACCATGACAGATACCACCTCTCAAATGGACACCACCACCGGCGCCCTCCCCTCCCGCTCTCCAACACCCACAGCCCTCATCTCACCACCCACACCAACATCCGGGACATCAACCCCAGAGATGCCGTAGGTCCCCCCTATCTCCCCTCCTCCCCCTCCAGCCGGTCCACAGCTAACCCCTCCCCAGCGGCACACCAACCTCAACAACAACCTCCCTCTCCACCCTCTCCACAACAGCCATCAAAGATGGCCACCGCGGCACCCACCCCCCAACCCAAGACGCCGAGCGCGACGACCGCATCTCCCGCCTCACCGGCATGTCCAGCCTGCGCCACCCCGGCCCACGAGTCCTCTCCACAGTCGGCAGCGCGAGCGCCACGAGCGCAGGAGGCGGGCGTGGGGGCGAGGATACCGGGTCAGTGGGCGGCTCAGCAGCTGGGGAGAGGGGCGATGGAGATGAAAGTGGAGTGGAGAGTGCGATGGGGGAGGGGACACAGAGTTTGGCGGGGAGCCAGGAGGGGGCGGGGAGGGAGGCGGAGAGGATTATGAGGAGGTTTGATGGAGGGGATGGGGAGCCG
>LMYD01000552.1:0-28446 GCA_001630595.1 Pseudogymnoascus sp. BL308 | reverse complement strand
TCTCCCTCATATTTCTCACCTCTCGCCTCAATCGCCACCTTTCTTCCGTGATTACGCGACTCATATCGCGATAACCAGGCGCGACTTTTGCTCGCGTTGTCGCCGTCTTGTTCTCATTTACACTCCCGCACCTCCAGGCATACCTCTAGTATACTTACGATCCAAACGATACATCTGCCCACTTTATCCACAAGGTGGTCGGCATCGCGCGGCCACTCAAGACACAGACCAACGCAAGGTACCCGAGTCCGACCTGGCAACCTACATACCGCCGCGACCACGACGATACACGCCCGCCCCCCACCTCTCAAAGTCCAGATCGCATCGTGATAACGACAAAAATATTCTGCGACGCTCTTGCCACCTCTCAACATATTTATATCGCGACTCTCGTTGGGGAGGTCAATGGTGACCGTCCATCCTGACGCGCGCAAAGTCTGACCCTCGTTGCGCCCGAGATACGTCCTGTCGCATCACGTCGAGGCAGGCCTGGTACTTCGGTTTCATCCTATCTCTGCGCCGCCTTGCAAGGCATGAACGTCGGCAGCCTCAGCTCGGGCAGATCCAGCCCGCGAATGTCATCAGCCCAGAACCCGTCGCTCTCTTCGAGCCATACGAGTCCCTTCCTGAACAACGCGACGGTGAAGCATGCGATGGATGCCCCGGTCTTTGTCCCGCAAGGGCAGCAGCAGTATCGCGCCGCGCCGAACGGATCCCAAGCAGCGTACCAACAACTACAAATGTCCTCCATGACCGCGTTCGAGCGCGACGGCGCGTCAAACCCCAGCCAGCAGGTCTCGTCCGCGCTGCTGTCGTCGCCGTCTGCGATTCTCATCCGCAAACTACCACTCAAAACAACCGAAGATTCACTGCGCTCCATGGTCGTATGGTCAAAGGAGTTCACCGAGGCAGAGGTCCTCCCGATAGAAAAATCAGAGGATGCGGGATTCAGATCTGCGATCCTACACTTCAAATCTCCTGCAGGCGCGCATGAGGCGCAGCGACTTCTCAACGGCAAGCCGAACATTTCCAACGACGCGCAGATGGTCGTCGAGATATTCCCAAGCAGCCCACCCATGCCGAGGAAATACACCGTGGATGGCGCAACAAACTCTACGTTCAACGGAGGTCCAGCAAGCAATACGTCCTCAGCTTCGTCTGCAGGGCCAACACCGCGCCAATCATCCAGATTCAACGATACGTTTCAGACTATGGAGAGGATATCACCGACAAATACCACCCTTTATGGGAGCAACGAGCTACCAAACCCCGATTCCAGTGCGCATTATCAGAGCCTCTTCTCACCGCAGTCTCCGATCGGCAATCATTTGTCTGAGCGAACGCATATCAGTGGCAAGACTCTCATTAACAACGACACCATGGACGATGATGAAACGGGTGAGCTTCTGAAAGATCCAGTCGCTTATGCAGAGAACGGAGCTGCAGCGGCCCAGCCACGGCGCGCAACCAACCCACAGCTACCAATTTCGAGGATGAACAGCTTGTCGCTGAACACGAATCACGTTACCCCAGCACCTTCGGCGCCAAACTACACGGCATCAACGCACATACCGTCGATGCAGCCTCAGACGGCTACCATGTCACCCACTATGATGAGCAACGGCGCGCCACCGGTTCCGTACCAGCTTGGAAATCAGCATTACCCAAGGCATAGCTTCCCGCCTGTGAATCCGGCAGATCAAAACCCTCCATGCAATACCCTCTATGTCGGCAATCTCCCAATAGACACTTCGGAGGACGAACTCAAAGCTATGTTCTCAAAGCAGCGCGGTTACAAGCGATTGTGCTTTAGGACAAAGCAAAATGGGCCAATGTGTTTTGTCGAGTTCGAAGACGTATCATTTGCCACCAAGGCTCTGCATGAGCTCTATGGGCACCCCCTGCACAACAGCGTCAAAGGAGGCATCCGCTTGAGCTTCTCCAAGAACCCACTTGGCGTTAGATCTGGTCAAGGCTCAGGCCCACCCGGTCCCCCAGCACCTCCCGGTATCATGCAAAACATGAACGGCATGATGAACAACAACATCTCCGGGCCGGGTTTCAGCACGGCAAACGGCCCACCACCGGGCCTTGCAGCACCTCCGGGTCTCGGGCCGAGTCGGGTTCAGTACGGTTCTGTCATGAACCCCATGACGGCGGCAAACGGCCACTACGGGGTAGCATACGGTGGTGCAGGGAATGGGTGGAATGGTCCTCCTTACAACGGCCCCATGGCTGCTGCCATGAGCCAAGCGGCGACGACGAACGGCGCAAATAATGGCTTCCCTCCAGCCTACATGATGGGAAGATAGATGGCAAAGAAGCAGCATAGTTCTGCTGGCACGGCGTTTGGGGGTCGTTTTATGTGGATTTGGCGGCACAATTAATAAGGCAATCTGGTGTTTATGGGCTCGGGAAGTGCAGGATCTCATCCCCTACCATCCTGCCTACTCTGGCATGCAATAATGCGGATTTATCTGGTCGCATTTACACTTGGTGCATCTTTCATAGCGTGGCGCTTTTCGAATCATGATGCCGCATACGCATCTACAACTACGGAGCGCACAATATCGGCAGACACACATCAGCACAAGGTTCTGTGGGACGATACAATTTTTATTGGGGGGCATGGAATCGCATGGCTAGCAAAGGAGTTCAAGTTTCTTTTCTTCGTTTTCTGGTGTTCAAGTCTTTTTTTCGAGACAAATGCTTCGTTTCTTGCTCTCATTTTTAGGGATGGCGCAGCAGGAGGGGGGGAGGTGTCAACATAATTACCATTTGTTTCTGCTTGTTTTATCCTGCAAACTTTTTGAAATCTTCTGTACGATCTGGGCGCATCATGTGGGATTTGCATGTTGGGCGCATGGACATGGACAGGCAGGCATACCTTTTTATTCCCCTCCCCCCTGGAGAGAGACACGGCTAGCTTCTTTGCGCTGGGAGCATATGTATGTTAAACGGAAATGGCTGTGTGTTGAAAGCTGCTCGGTCCTTTTTTATTTTGCTGCAGTCTCGTCTTGTTTTGGTTTCGGCCGGGGAAACGCGAGGGGGGGCGGGCTCGGGTTCACGGCGCTTACTTTTGATGTTGTTGATTTTTTCGATCATTCTAGAGACCGGATGCCCACATAGCTAGGGAGTGTGCTCAGTGATTCGGAAATACCTACATATAGATTTTTGTTGTTGCTCCACGGCATGGTTTTGTTCGGTTTCGATTGCAGGCATCATATCATTCGTTGGTACACTTTTTTCCCGCGACTGTTGGTTCTACCTGGTGATACCTCTTGAGAAAGTCGCACATGGACGGGCACGCGCCCCGGTGGCATAGCACATGCAATATATCTCTGGCACAATAGGCAGAGTGCCTCAATACGAGCAGTGACGCTTTAGCCGAGGAATAAAGATAGATAGCACTGTGCTTTATTTCCGCCAGCAAGACAGACTGTAGAGATCATATCCCTGTACATATAATTATGATCTAGATCCATCAAATCGCGCTCCCGCATATCTTGAGATTTTGTCTATACCAAGGGTCCATTCAGGCTCGCACCAGCTCTCTATCTAAGGGGCGGGCCGGGTCCTTCCACTTCCCCTCGCTGCCCCCCTCCCGGCATTCCCGCTCGACGCTCACAAAATTGTGCACCGAGGCCCGTCCTTCCGGCGCAGCAGGTGCCGGCGCGTCTTCTCCTTCTTCGGCGCCTCGAGCTCGTATTCCGGCTCCTGCGTCACGTCGTTGCCCTTGCGGATGATCTGCCGGCAGAGATCGATGAAGACCTCATCGACGTTCGCTATATGCTGTGAGATTCCGCGCGTGGTAACCGACTTCACGGATAGTGCAAAGCCAGGGACGGAAACTCACCTCGTCGCCTCGCCGAGGTCTCGTAGTACGGCGCGTCGCCCCAGCTCTGGCTCAGCGCAAAGGCCTTGGACCGACTCACCATGCGGTCGCCCTCGAGGTCGGATTTATTCCCCACAATAACGATGGGCACGTGCTCGTCGTCCTTGATGCGGATGATCTGCTCGCGCAGCTCGGAGAGCTCCTCCAGGCTGCTGCGGCTGGTGATGGAGAAGACGAGGAGGAAGCCCTGGCCTGTCTTCATGTACAGTTCCCTGGGGGCGGCATTAGGTATTTGGGAGTCACGGGTGCGGCGGCGGCGGCGGTGGTGGGATTGGGGATGGGGGTTGGGATGGGTCCTACCTCATTGCGGCTAGGTGGATGGGTCAGCAAGAGAGGATCGCGTGGGCGAGGTCTCTAGGTGGACTTACTGAACTGTTCAGTTCCTGCGGTGTCGAGGCTGTGAGGCGTGAGTTGGGGGCTCTTTGGGGCCTGGTTAAGGGGAAGGGGGGAGGGTTCCGTACATCTCTAACATGCATTGCCTCCCCTGTGGACGGCGATGTTAGCAACAGCAATTGGACATTGGTAGGGCTTGCTTACATCGACCTGGATCTGCTTCCGGTACGAATCCTCGATGGTGGGATCATAGCTCTCTATCCACACATTTTGGACAAACTGCGCTATATTGGGTGTCAGATACTCGTTTACGCTGCCGGGATTCAAGTGTCATGTAGACAAAGTACCAGTGAGGCAGCTCTTGCCCACGCCCCCTTTGGTGCACGAGTTAGCTTCAGTTGCTTCTCCAGGCTCATCCGTGTGAGCGGGGTGGGGGTCATACCTGCGCCCAGAACGACGATATGATAGTCCCTCCTGTTGCTATATGTGCGCGTCAGAAACAGCACGTCCCTCCGCCGCGTCAGGGCGTCATACCTCTGGTACCTGTTGGACATGATCAAGGAGTGGTCCGATTGAGCCAATTGGCTCTGTACCGCTGCCTTTTGCCTCCCGTGATAGCCTTCTCTAAGGGTCTAGTTGTGGCTCTACAGCCCTATCTCTCAGCCCCTCTCTACAAATGTGAGTATGAAAAATAGGGAGTGGATGGGGCCCCAACAGCAGTGGTCTCCCCTTCTTGGCAGAGAATCTAGGTCACGTCACGTGAAAACGGCTCGGCGATTTTTTTGGGGTGGGCGTGGAGAAATTCCCCGACGGATTTTTTTGCCAGCAAAAAAGAGCGAAGAGTACGAGTATTTGGCGGCACGAAGGGAGCAGATGACGGGCGATGTTCTGTCGTGTACGTCGTACCTGCGTCGGAGGGAGCTCGGTGATGGGAGCGCGTAACCTTTTGCAGTCTCTGGCAGTGGCTATCAATGGCTAGTAATAGCTGACAGCAAGACTGCAAGACTGGAGATTGCGGGGCGTTCGTGTTTTGCTGCGAGCCTTTCACATATTAATATTGGGGGGAAAGGTTTGAATAGGGTTTGTGGAGACCAAACCCATATATGATGGTTCTCTCCACCAGACTACGCAGACTACGGCTGTACGGGAAGATCCCATGCATATGTATTGCATGACAAAAGTCTGTCGCTTTGGACTGGCCCTCCTTGGCAATCGAGACAAGTTGAGAAGTTCCTTTTTCTTCCCACACCACACTAAACCCGCAAGAAGAAGCTGAAGAAGATGTTGGCATTATGGCACAATCGGCTTCTTTTATTTCAAGTGTCTAGGCATGTATAGTCATAACTACTCTGTACAGGAGGCTGGGGGAGCGCCCGTGGTGTAGACGGGATGGCGGGTCATAGAGGGGTGTGTGTCTTAATACTTCAGTCTGCGACGTCACTTTATCTTCCGAAAATATACAAATTGATACCTATAAGCCCGCGACGTTTACCACGAGTAAAATCGGCGGTAGCCCTTGTCGACTCCTAGATGGCGCCCGTCCCAGGCGAGCCCGATGTTATGGTGGGTGTACATCGGGCGCTTTGCATGGCTCGTTAATTCGCCCTTGCAGCTGCAACCCTCCTGCTTCTTTCATAGACTCAAAATAGACATCTCTGGGCGGCTGCTCGATACAGGTTCCCCGTATCACCCCTATGGGAAATCATATGCTTGGTTTAGATGGTAATGATAAATTCACTAGTTGATGAGAGAGTGGATGGAATTTCACCGCTGGTCAATAACCGGCAATTTAAATATATTATAATTCGCATAATTTTCCCTCATAGCTTCCGGTTGGAATTGTCGAGCTCCACAACCTGATCAATTCCAGGGTACTCTGGAACTGACAGATCATATTTATTCGCAATATCTGGGCTTACGAATCTTTTGGTTGTCAGCCACAATCATTCAAGTTTCACGATGAACTCAAACGACTCACCTGCCGCCTAGGAAATGCCTCCCGTTAAACCACTTCGTCAGGGGCTTTGGTGCCGTTAAACTGACGAGTGAGGCAGGATTAAAATCCTTTCCTGGACCCGAACTTGGAGGACCTGACTCAATGTTCCACGAGGACGGGGCATCAATAGACGTTACGTCTACCTTGGACTTTGCCAACGCCTCTATCACAGGCCCAAACGGATCTCGCACTTCACCGGTGAAACTGAACCCTATTTT
This sequence comes from Pseudogymnoascus sp. BL308, assembly GCA_001630595.1. Taxonomy (NCBI): domain Eukaryota; kingdom Fungi; phylum Ascomycota; class Leotiomycetes; order Thelebolales; family Thelebolaceae; genus Pseudogymnoascus; species Pseudogymnoascus sp. BL308. The sequence continues at coordinate 22,004 of LMYD01000552.1, read as the reverse complement.
TGTGGTCAATGAGACGTCAAGCCTTGCCAATTTTATGACAGTACGTACCAAAGATCGCATCGATCACATGGTCTGTCTCCTCGATGGCAGAGTGGAAGTCATCTACAAAGGGAATGCTCAGGCTTTTCAACTGAGTAGATAAACGCTGTCGGGGAGCATGTTAGAATTCGTCCAAATCAACAGAAGGCAACGCAGACAGGGCACGGAGAGAAGGTGGCGAAGCGTTAAACCAAGCAATATGGATAAACTGGGCCATGGAAGCTCTTACTTTCCATGGAACTGGGCCGAGTGGCTAGGGACTTGGGGGATTCTGAGATAGAGAGATGCTCAAACCTACCTGGTACAGCTCGTTCTTGCCCTGCTTCGGATAATATATCGTTGGCTTATAGCCAAAGTGCCAGAGGTGTCGGGCTGCAACCAAGCCATCTCCGCCTTCAGATATCACATCAGTATCTTCTACTCTCCAGTGACTCCATTGGAGGGGGCCTATCACCATTGTTACCAGGGCCGCATGCAACCAAGATGCGGCGACCTCTGCTCGGAGGATGAAGGCGGTAAACTGGTACGAGTTAGGAGACTGAGCAGCCTTGTGGGACCAACGGCCCAAGATTTCCGTCGCACATACCAGCTTGTGATACTGACAAGCCTGCCAGTTCCATCAGCTGATCGAGGGAGAAGGCACCGACAGTCATCAGGTCCTGGTCCAGCGCTGCGGCGCTCTTGGCGCTTAAAGTCTTCATCTTGTAAGCCTCAACCTCGAAGATAAGTATAGACCAAAGAAATGACAGTATCCCACCTTTAGAGCCATTTCTGGAGGTGGAATATATTGGGTATATCCACGGAATCCACTAGATACGGGAAGGGAGAATTAAATGTAGATTGAACAAAGTTACTTGTAAAGTGCCCCAAAGGAACAATATCTCCAGCCAAAAATAATAAACAAGGCAGTAACAGTGCATCAACCTAGCTCCTATATATATTCAATCGCACCAGATAACCATCAAGGTTGATGTCATGATACAGACCAGAAACCAAGTTCACGCTTACATAATCATTATGCTGGAACGTGCCAAAAAGGGTCGGCGATATAATTTCCCGACAGACGGTAACCGCCAAAAGTTGTCGCATCGCGTTTCCGAGATTTCGAACGACCACCTCACAGCCCCGACCATTGTCAACTCGCACATCATGGTTGTTAAAATACGCCTAGCACGATTTGGGAGGCGGAAGGCCCCCTTCTACAACATTGTGGTGGCACAAGCGAGGTTTGTCGACCTGGAGCGTACGTGAGGGGGAACGACGGCTAATTGATTGTGCTCCAGAACCGCAAGAAACAGCAAGCCGCTCGAGGTGCTCGGTATGTGGAGGATTGATGGATAGGGAGGGGCAGGTCACTAACAATTATCAGGCACATATGACCCGATACCAAAGAAGCCAGAGGATGGCGAGGGAAGGCCGTTTAAGGACATTCGACTGGACTCCGTGAGGGCGAGATACTGGCTCGGTGTTGGTGCACAGCCGTCGGATCCAGCTTGGAGACTGCTTTCTATGGTGAGAGCTTATTCTGGATAGCGATTGAATGACAAAGAGACTGACACATATCTAGGTTGGGCTTATGGAGCCGAAATTCCGGGGAAATCAAAGCGCCAAACCGGCCGCGGGCGAAGCAGGGAAGGCAGAGTAGTGGTATTCACTCGGGCAGTGCATAGCGTGGCGTTTTGTTAGATTAGGGGGTTCGAGGCTTCTGTATTTGCAGTCCAAGATGACTGCGTTGTTATCGACCTCTATGTAATTTTATGTACAATCTTTTATGATTCCAATCCTATATCATGCCTCGTGAACCCCAAATACGAACTCTAGCCAATCTGTTTAGAAACCCAAACAAACGCCAACCCCATCACAATGCTGTCGCTAGACTACCCCCTAATTCGACATAAAACCAAGCTTTAATCAATGTGCTATCAAGAAATAAGTATTAGTAGTCAGGCAAGTCGCCATGACAACGAAACCGTAGATGACCAAACCCAATGCCAAATAGCGGATAATGGCTTCCTTGCGAGAAGCCTGTCTGACTTCACCACTCTCCTCAAAGAGTCCGTTCGTGGCCGAAGCACTATCTTCGTCATCCTTTGCAAGTCTCTGGTGGTGGATAGAATCAGGCGAAGAAATTTTGTAGTAAAAGATGCCGGGCAGAATAAAGCTGATGCTGGTACTGCCAGTGGCACCCACGTAGGCAAGGACGGTGTCCAATGACGACACTGACATAGCTACGATATAGCTGAGGACCACAATCACGGTTGTGATGGCAGCGAATTTGACATCGCCAATGGCCTCAGCCTTACCAGAGTGGCCAGTAGCCCCTGGAAGTAGTGGTGCAGCCCTCGAAGGCGACACGCTTGTTTCTCTCGACTTTGTCCACCTAGTTGGGCGCCATTTGAGTACGGCAACAACGGAGGCCCTGCACGGATGGACCTGGAGTGGGAATGAAAATATAACTAGGACGACTATCGCTGCCTTTGCAATCGTAGAGGCAACATTAGGGACGTCTGGGAAATGTCAGCAATGCACGAAGGTAAAGGGAACGTAATATCATACACATCCCCACAATATTTCCGGCCACCTCGCTGCCAAATGACAGGTACCCGGTAATTGCGACTATTATATAAGTCGAACAAGCGGAGCCGATACTTGCGCCAATAACGCTCTTAATACTACAACGAGTTTATTAGCGTTTCAAATGAGCAACTTGTGTCCATGAAATAACTCACGTGCGAGGAGAGTTGTCTTTAATCTCGTTCACAATGGAGAACATCTGTTATTGTTAGGCTGTATCTCGGAAGCGTTCGATTGGAAAGACTCACATTCTGATGGCATGTGTAGGCAAAAACAATCACAGGCAGACTGCTGAGCGCGGCAACCGCACTTTCCCACTGCACAACGCGGATTGGGCCCCGATCAGCCATAGTGTCGCCCTTTGCAAAATGATAAACGACCAAGATGACCAGGTATCCAATGGAGATGAGAGCAACGACGCTGGTATACTTCAGGGAATCCAGGCGCCGCAGGAAGGATAGAGGTATCACGACCANGGGGAGGGGGGGGGGGGGGGGGGGGGGGGGAATTTACATAAAGACCGTTATCCAAAAATGGCGATCAACCAGAAATGGTACGTTCGCCGCTGATGGATTGAATCCCTCAACAACTCCAGGCATCAAGTCTCCAATGATGATGAGGTAACTGACTCCAACACCAAAACACTTTATGGCTATTGCGCCGTCAAAAATAACTGCCGCACTTGGATACGTCATCTGAGAGAGCGCGAAGAATGATGCATGGCCACGTTCGAGGTATCGTGCACATCGAGATTGTAGGTAAAGACCGAATGAAGCAGTCATTGCCGACCATATAATGACGATTGTTCCAAGGAGGATACCCATATGTGCCATCGCGAGGGGCATCGCCAAAGTTCCAGCGCCGATAACTTTTAAAAATCAGTAGGAGCCTTTCGGCGGCGGACACGACGGCAACGTACTTGTGTTTACTAAATTGACGTTGCTGCTCATCCACGACGCCTGGCCCGCAAAAGCCGCATCCTTGTATATCCTTTTGGGCCGCTGCCTGAATAGTTGGTGATATCAGCGACTGTAGCTCACACGATCACCACCCATAGTGTCCATGCTTACCGTCTCCCCCCTCCAGACTCAGGGTTGTCCATGGGGCTCTGTGAGTCGGACGTATTGATGGTGGAATAGGCCATTGCATCAATCACGATTTCATTACACGGGCACGGGTGGATATGTTGTCGTTGGAGCGAAAGAAGTCTGACGATTTATGTGGCGCTGCTATCGAAGTGGCGTGACAATCTGGGATGTCGACGTGGTTTGGTATAAATGCTGGTTTTAGTGTCGTTGCTTGAAGGGCAGGAACAGAGGCATCAGATACGCCGTGACAACCAAAATGCCTTGGTTGTTGAAGAGTGCGAGGAGTGTATAATTGCGAAGAATGTTTTGCGTTCTGTCTGGGAGACGGTGTTCTTGCTGTTCTGCGCTCGAGATTGGGGCCAAGTATGTAGGCTCAATGCTAGCGCCGACCCCAAGACTCCAAGGTCATCAGTCCCAAAGTGGCCCGTTTGACATTCTTCTCAGCCTTGTCGTTCCTTGGCGCGTGGGTTTATCGGGAAATGGTCTGTGCATTATCTATCAATTGTCCGCCAGCAACTGCTCAGAGCACAAACCGATAGAACCCCAATGCAATACCAATGGATCACGATGCGGATGATACAGCTAGGCTGACTCTTGATCTCCTAGAGGCCCGGCTACGTCAGGCTGAGTATACAATCTACGGACATCTCGATGGCAATGCCAACAGCGTCAAGCGGAAGTCTGTGGCAGAGCGACTCCACGAGCTGGAGAAGGGCCTGGACACGATCACGGCGAAATCCAAGGTTGCTCAGGACCTATTGAAGCTTCGTGAGTTTATGCCCCTGCAGGTGTTAGTTGCGGCCAAGGGGCTCACATTTTGTGGTTAGGTGCACGTCATCCCGACCTCTTCTACAACTCTGATAGCGACGTCCCGCCATCTCTACTGGACCTACCCTCCAAATCAGCCATCGTGCTCTCCTCGGCAGCCTCATTCCCGCTGACCGCCTCGAGCTTGACGTCAATACGCGATACCCCAATACCTGAGGCCGAGCGATCCGCCAAGATCATTGCGACGAGACCTCAAGTTTCGGAGCTCGAGGCACTGCAAGCCGCGCAGATGAAGACTATTGCGTCGCTGAAGGAGCGCACAGCCGCCGTCCTCCAGCGATGGTACTCTGTGGATATCTTACAATCGGGCGAGCACTGGGCAGAGATTGAGGGCAGGATTGACATCACGGAGCAAGGTGTACGCCGAGCAGAAATAGCGCGGCAGGAGGAGGCTACTGGATGAGACAAGACGGCGGCTGGGGAGTGAGAGGAGTGGGGAGATGCACGATGCAGCTTCGAGTCAGAGACTGAGAGCGAGCAGCAGATTTATGATGAGTTACGATTATACAGTACAATATGATGTACGGATCAAGGGATTCAGTGACGATGAAGACGGACAGTTTTGACCATCCATCGATTGGACTTGAACCTTGACCTGGCTGGCCTGTGGCTAATATGGCAATTGCTGGAGAGGGCAGGAGGAGAGAAGACTGTCGGAGTAGCGCCATTCCGCAGCCATGGCGCTTGTGGGGATCCTCTGGTGTTGAGTGAGAGTAGGTAAGGATTCTGAAACGCAGGAGTGATGGACAGAGCGTCCTATCCAAGCGAACCAAACGAAACGGCGCTGGACGAAGGAGGAAGGAGGCAGGCGATAAGTTATAGGCCCAACTGCGTTGAGTATAGTATAGCACGGTGAAGGGAGGCCAGAGAAAGGACACGATAGAGAGGACGGAGAGGATGCCAGAGAAGGGATTCTCGTACCATTCTCTACCAGGCCCATCCCTCCCATCCCTCCCATCCCTCCCAAGCATCCCAAGCATCCCAAGCATCCCATCCCCATCCAGCACTGCCTCGTGCAAATACAATTTCTCAAACACGCCTGGCGCATCCACCAGCCATCCACCAGCCACCACGGCGTATTCGTACCATCCACACGAACCCACTCCATCCACTCCCATCCACTCCCATCCACTCCCATTCACACTTCTCCTCCACTCCTCCACTCCCAGTCACTCTCCTCCACTCTCCCCATCCACTGCTTCTACCGCTTCCATCCACCCAAACTCCCCCATCCAACACCTATTTTTGTACTCTGCCCAGCACCGAGTACCCCCTTTCCCACGCTCCAGCAATAAAAGGGTACATCCTATGTGGTTAGTCGTTCAGGCACACTCCTTGTACTTAATCTCGGCCCTGCTTGTACCTGACAACCCTGGGGATACTCTCTCACCCTTAAAACACATCCTCCTGTGCTGCCCTGGACTAACGCGATTGTCCGTTGCATTGTCCTCTTGATCATCGTGAACAATCGCAAAGGTGTAGAGTGGTGTAGGGTACTGCATTTTGTATGGCGCAGTGCCGCACACACAAAGTACTTATTCTGACTGTACTGACCGTGGTATGTATACGCTGTAGTGATACTGTCTTCCATCGTACAGTAACTATTCAGTAACTGCTGTGCTTGCTTGTGCTTCCTCGTGCTCCCTCTGACCCTATCCCCATCGCCCTTCTCTTTCTCTTCCTGCTCCAATATTCACCCATTCGCCCACCTTCTCTTCCACCAAATACCCCTTTTCCTGTAGAACATTGATTGGCATTGGCTTCATCCTGCTGCACCGCACCGTCTTGGTCGTACTGCACTGCACTGCTCAAAAACTCATATTTCTCTGTTTCCCAGAGGTCCACTGGAGTACTGTACGGCAGCCCAGCGCTCTTCCTAGTAGCGACTCAGACGACTCAGGCCCAGCCCCAGCCAGTTACCAGTGTCCACTACAGCCCACCGCCCAAAAGTCCACAGCCCAGCCCACACCCACAACGCCCAACCAGCCTTTTCGAAACGCTCCCCTTCTCAATTTCAATTCCTCCCACGTCTCACATCGCATCGCGTCGCATCCCATACGCCATACATCCTTCCCCCATCACACTCTCTTGGCTCATCCAACAAACTCGTCACATTTCAATTCGCTTCTCTTTGTCGTCTTTGCGTCTGCCGCTCACTGCCGCCTGTCGCCCATTTACCTGGTCTGGTCTATATCCACTGCTCTGCTTTGCTTTGTACACACTGTACATACGCGGCCCTAGGTAAAAGCGCGAAGTCACTCAGCCCTCAAATACGGACTCAAATCTCGTACACGGACTCCTCCGTGGTGTGTGTGGTCTGTGCTGCTATCCCGAGATTGTCTCTCTCCCGTCTCGCCAACTGTCAACCCAAACCCACCGCCAGCCACCACGACGTCGTCTCCAGCCAGCACCGTCGCCAGCTGATTTCATTCGCACTTGAGAGATACCGCTAGTCGAGCTCTCCATCGCCTTCTTTTCCTCGCAGTCCTTTCGTTGTTGTCGCCCAGGAGCAGCCTCGTATCGCGCGCGACACTCTCTTTCCTCGACCTTGACGGACCCCAACGACCGAATTGCGACCTGACTTCCCCACGGCATAACCTGGGAAGGGGATTCGGGATACCTTCAGTGACGCCGTTTTCCTTATGCCATCTTACGGATCGCTTCACTCGCCATCACTACGAAAAATGAACGGCAATATGGATCACTCAATGAGAGGGCGCTCTGGAGGAATGAGCGGGATGAGCATGGATAATATCATCGGCGACCCCTTCGCTCTGGCCACACTCTCCATATCGCTGGTAAGTCTTGTCGAAACAACAGGATGCCGTCTCACCAACTAACTGTCCCTCAGCTGGCCTGGTTAATCGCCCTTGTCGGTTCGATTGTCACCGATGTAAGCGGCGACGTGCAGAGCTACGTCTGGTTCGCCATCTTCTTCATGTTGGCCTGTATTATCGGCGTATTTGTGGTTATCGCTTCCAATACCTCTGCGACCTACCACGTAGCCCTCGTTGCCTTCCTGGCTATTGGGTTCACGTTAACAAGCTCAGCAATCAACGGCGTTATTTTCTCCTCCCAAGGGTCAATGAATGCCATGGCTGCTGGCAACATTCTTCTTTGCATGGTTACTGTAAGATGCTCCCTCAACCTGCACTATTTCACACATAAATGCTAACTCGCTATAGATTGTTTGGATATTTTACTTCGGATCTACACCATCTGCGGTATCCCGCGCCTACCTCGACTCTTTTGCTCTTCACAAGGAGCATCCTTCGGCGAACAGCGCTCGCGGCATGTCTCACGCCTATGGAGGTGGCCGACCTGATACCTCTATTTCGCGCCAGGCTCCACAGATGTACACCTCTGCGCAACTCAATGGATTCGAAACGTCGTCACCCGTCCAGTCCGGCTTCACCAACGGAGGAATGGGAACCGATAAGGGATCAATCCAGCAGCGCTTCGGGAACAGCCCCGCCCCCGTCAACCCTGGGGCCGGCGCACCGAGCCAGATTCCAGAGCAGACCGTCCCCGAGGTTGTCGCGCCAACAGAATACCCATACCGGGCGAAGGCCATCTACTCATACGAGGCGAACCCCGACGACGCCAACGAGATCAGCTTCTCGAAACACGAGATCCTAGAAGTCTCCGACGTGAGCGGAAGGTGGTGGCAAGCGAAGAAGGCCAACGGCGACACGGGCATTGCGCCATCGAATTATCTCATTCTATTATAGTGAATTGGCGAATTGTCAGGTTTAAGTAATGATGACCGATTATGTACTCACCCCATCGTACGGGTATCATTTCCTTTGTTAATGTATTCTTGCCCCTCTGGCCCCGCGGCTCTGGCAAAAAAAAGGCACGAGAGCGGATATCTTTTTAAAGTGCCGGCCCTCGCCTCGTCCCCGTGCGTCGAGGCAGCCGGTAAGTTCTGTATTAGCGGTTTATTCTAGGGAAGACATCTTGTTGGGCTTGCAACTGGCGTTGGATTGATGATGGGGGAACATGGCACATACATCTGGGCTACTCGCCGTCAGGCATCCTCATCTCATGGTGGACTCAGGGAAATGTTACATACACTCACTGGTTGAAATTGAAAAGTGTAAATGAAAATTATAAACATTGTCGATGTAACCCCCTGATCTGTCTCTGTGATTTGGCTTTGGAGGGTGCATTATACTGGATTCCTCGACTGTACTCGGGGCATAGGCTCCCTTGCAGATCGAGCTTCTCGGCCGTCAGTGATTGCTGTCAGATAGTTTGATGCTCCCAAAAGCCATCAAATATTAGAGCATGTATAGTTATAAATCTATTCTACGGAGATACCCTTTAAACGCCCCTGCCATTCTTGAATCTTGCCGCCAGTTCCTTCCTATCAATATGCCCAGGTAGCATCAATCCGCTGGTGCTGGATATGGGCCGTTGTACCACCCAGACAGCCGCCCCTTCCGCCTGTGGAGGTGGATGAGCTCAACGCTATCTGACGAGAAAGGCCCGAGTTGGGGAAAGAGGAACCTCGGCCATCACTTCACGCCACAAGTATGAAGCACATGGAATTATATGTGGCACTGGCATGTATTTCCCAGAGGCCCTAGAATACAGATACGACAATGCGTGCTAAAATAAGAGCTACAGACACGTTAGAAACCATAAGCGGGTGCCAAAAAACCTCTACTGATCCCCAGTAGTCGACGCTAAACCCTGTCCTTGTAATTTTCACTATTAAGTGCTATTCACTTCCCCATAACTTGGAGCGGAGAGGGTTACTTGGAACCCTGTATATTGAAGCCGTGCCCCGCTTAATTATTCTGCTGGTTGTTGAGGATGCGAAGAATGGCGAGAAATAGGTTGAGAATGTCGAGGTAAAGGGAGATGCTTGCCTACAATCACACCGTTAGAATCGCGGTTTCATTTCCACAAAGGTTGCTGCACTTACTGCAATCTCCTCCTCCACGTGATAATGACGCATGATCAGCTGCGTGTCGACAAGAATATACGCCGAGAAAAGGAGAGCAGCGATTCCCGAGTATGCCAACTCGACCGTGCTGTTATGTGGGAAGAATGCAGCCATGAAGCCGAACAAGATCAGCGCCCACAGCGTACCGAACAGGTATGGCATCCACGAGGTGAAATCATACTTGGTTTGGCAGGCGAAAAGAGTCAGGCCAATGAAGAGCCCCGCGGTTATCAAAACAGCCTGGAGAACAAGTCGGGATTGGTAGAAGGACACAACCACGGAGATGGCGTATGCTTCGAGACCTGTGAAGCCGGCCAGGAAAAGGAGATTGGTCGGATAGGACTTCCGCTTCCAGAAAGTGAGTAACATGAACCCGATTGCGCCAAACATCTAGGACTATGTTAGCAAGATGTCCAATATACCACGAGGAAACAAAAGTTCCGCAAAAACATCGACGCGCTGGAGGGCTGGGAATGCATACTGAAGTCCACATCATCCACTGATTACTCTGAATCCAGTTCTTGTAGCCGTCGTTGAAGAAAGATATCGAGCTCAGAATGGCGGTTGCTAGCAATTGCACAGTACTTCGTTCTGTTAGTAACTTGTTATGCAGTGCGGGAGGAAGGGCAACTGACAGGATAGCGTAGACCTTTCGTACGAACTGCATTCGAATATCAATTGTGGCCTCCGCCACGGATCCCCCAAACTAAGTTGAGTCAGTCTTGATCGCTCACGTCCAGACCGGCGTCGTCAAATACCTTGAAGTCATCTGGGATATTATCCTCACTGTTCCTCGGGCCACCGAGCAGGGCATCTTCGTCTCTGCTTGAGCTGGGCTGGTCTTCATATGATGGTGGGGCCTGGGTGTAGAGCGGTGCTGCGTCATCGAGGGAGTCGCGCTGGCGCGCCTGAGTATATTTCGTGGTGTCTGCCATCGTAAAATAGCGTTATGGTAACCAGCCGCTGAGCTTCGCAGTATAGTAATCGGTTTGGCGGTTCGTTATGGAGCAGAGCTGTATTCTTGATCTGATCTATGAAGGTTGAAGGCGATGTCAAGTCAGCCGCAGGCTCCAACATCCTCCACGGGAGTCCCACCAAGTGGCGACAGGGGTCCTGTTTCTTAGTCATGATTCGCTTACTCAATATCCATGTAAGGATATCAGAGGTACGTACCCATCATCATACAGCCGCGGCTCCACATCTTCTCCAGTCAGTGAATATAGCTTCTTTCTTTCCCCAGCTTACTTCCATAGGTGCTGTAGTACTGGCCTCGGTAACTATCTATCCGTCTAGTTGTACACTGCACGCCCCTAATTTTATATTATAATTTAACAGAGTCACTCCCGTGTTACCTCAATAGACCGATGCTCCAAACAGGCTCAGTTGTACGGCATAGCACGGAGCATATCACTTTATGGCTTTCTGGGGCGACAATTCAGGGGAAGATTTTCATGAATAACACTCTAACGTAGTACAACACCATCGTTCAACATTCGTAGCATATTAGTAACAGACTAAGGGCAGCTTAACCGAGAGTCTCCTTGTTTGCAAAATAGAAACTGAAAGAAAAGCTACATGAGTTTTGAGAGTACAAAAAAATACCTCTCCCATGTGAAAACAATCCACAAAGAGGTATCGCTCGGCGGTCGGGAAGCGCTATCGTCCCAGAATAAGATTGACAAAGCGGCAATGGAATCATTTTAGCACCTCACTCCTCGGCGTGACCATTCGTGGCCTCGAGATGCGCTGTCTGTTCGCGGTGCATCCTTGCCTCAATCTCCTTCAGTTGGCTCTCGCGGGCCAAAAGTTCTTGTCTCTTCTCGTTGATCTCGCGCTGCACCTTCATCTCGATCTCGCGCAGCTTCTCCTCTTCTCTGCGGAGTTGCTCCTCCTTGAGCCTGACAGATTGCGAGGCAAGATCCTCGGGGTTCATAGAAGAGTCCCTAGGAAAATATCAGTAAAAATACAACTTCATCTAATCACTGGAGAAACTTACGCTCCAGCGCCGCCATCAACACTCTTGCTGAGCTTCTCAGTACGGTAGTTTTCGTAGAGGAAGTCATGAGTAATCTCCTTCAGATCCGCCAAGTGACTGTGCAGAAGAGCACTACGGATAGCAAGGAAGTCGGAGTGCCTTGGGTTATCGACCTCTACAACACCCCATGGGTACTGTCTGGCTCTAACTTTGCGACCACCGATCTCGACGACTTCCTCGGAGCCGACAATAGCAAATGGCATGAGTCCTCGGAGCTCGGCATTCTCCTCGACAGTATCCTCATCGTCCTCCTCGATATCGTAAGGGAAGTTGTACACAGGAATGCGATAGTGCTCGATATCCTCCATGACAAGCTTCTTGGATTCGGCCAACTCAGCGGGCGTGAGAGAGTCGGCTTTCCCGATGACAGGGATAACATTGACTCTTGGTGAAAGTCGCTTCATGAGTTCAATATCTAGTTCACGGAGTCTATACCAGTCAGATCGAACATCGCCTCATATAACGGGGGTGCATACCCGTGTCCTGTAGGAGTAATAAAGTAGAGAAGAGCATGAACACGATTGTCGCGGAATCGTGGGTTACGCTTAATGCGCGACTCCTCCGCAAGAATGTCATCGTACTGTCGCTCGAGATAGCCAACGATCTCGCCGAAGCTATACTATCGTCAGTAACTCGTATAAGGATATCATCTCCGATGAGTTCGTACCTCGCCTCGTTGTCAATTTGATCTCCGAAACCGGGTGTATCGACAACAGTTAGAGAAATACGCGTTCCCTCTTCGTCCAACTCGAGCTCTGTTATCCGAATCAGTGTTGTTTCCGTTGGTAGTTTATTTCGAGTCTTTGCTCACCGACAGTGATTGGCTTGATTTTGACGCCTTCCTCGATATGCGCATTCGCTGCATCATCATCATCCTTGCCAGGGAGCACCTTCTTGCCGCAGAGGGTGTTGACGAAAGTTGTTCGGCCTTCTCAAAATATTAGTTCCGAATACTGATAGACGCGTTTGAGGGAGATCCTCTCACCAGAGCCAGATGCGCCCACGACAGCAATGCTGAATTGGATACCTCTGAACGAAACAGACAGGTTAGCAGCAGATCTCAAGCGTGAATCAGATCAAGGCCATACTTCTTCACGTTCTTCTTCTTGCGGATCCGGATCTGGGACATCTAACGGTTAGCACAATGATTTGGTCGGTATGCGATGGGGAGTGCTCACTGCGCCCAATGGAGAAGACATGGCTGTCGGACAATCTAGGTAATGGATGCGCAATTGAATTCGAAGGGTGATAGAGTGCGGTGGAAGGAGGTGTACGTGAGATGTTGATGCTCCCGAGTGTAGAAGAGGTTAATGGGGAGGTCTCCAATATGAAAGTTAGGGGTTGGCGCTGGGAAGTAGCGAAATTCAGGGCCCAAGGTAAGGTGATGGGTTCAAATTGGGACTAGCCTATTTGGTCCACCTCCCTATCAGAATACGCTACTAACGTTACTCTGTAATATGGCGAGGTACTTGAAGAGACGAGGCTGAAGAAGCGCTAACTGGGCGCAATCTTTACCAAGTTAGATGTACCGTACCAAACCATAGGGAGACAACCAACCATATTATCTGTAGTCGTCGTACTAACTACCATACCATACCATACCATCCCACCACGCCTTGAATCCTCAACGACGAAACGGACCAAAAGGCAGGTTGCTAGGGCTTCAGTTATCCGTTATATTCTTCCCCGAAGACGTTCGATTCCAGAGAAGAGAAAATAGTTATCACGCAGACCCATAAATAGCAACTTGGTAAACATCCCATCACGTTATATGCCGCTAGAACAGCAAGGCGTGTGAACCTAGCACGGGACCATTGGCAAATCAGTTCGCGTTTGACAGGCTTCTGATCTGGCGGGGCTGAACGTTCTTCACCACAGCACATACAGAACAGTAATGCACCTACAGGGCCTAGCTTAGCAAGAACGACAGTTTCCGTTTCCTAGATCCGCCTTTGTTTGGCCCTCGTAGCAGTCGTACCTGCCAAGATCTACTGGATATGAATACAAGGCCAGCCATCGAGCCGTCGGTTAGCCCTGCGGCGTTGTACGCAGCCTTCAACGACGACGCAACGTGCTTTTCAGTTGGGCTGGACTCGGGATTTTGTAGTATGTTGGGGAATCGTCCGCTGTTGATCAGCTACGAACTATTCTAATAGTCGGTTGTAGTTTTCAATTCTGACCCATGCGAGCTACGAGTGTCACGAGGTATGGGGTGCCTATAGCATTTGCACTTTTGGGACATCTTAAAAGCTAATCTGCGGCCGTAGATTTCAATGGCGGAGTGGGGGCTGTGGACATGTTGGCGAGAGCGAATTATTTAGCACTGGTTGGAGGAGGGAAGCAACCCAAATTCCCACTCAATAAGGTGAGGCATTCACTAAGATTCAACTTCACATAAGCTGAGAGGCGGCAGGTGATAATATGGGATGATGCGAAGCAGAAGGCTGTAATAACTCTTGAATTCCGAACTGCAGTCCGACGCGTCCTGTTGACAAAACATCGGATCATCGTCGTACTCCAGAACAGCGTCCATGTGTATATTTTCTCGTCGCCCCCAGAGAAGGTTTCTATTTCCGATACTACCGACAACCCCCTGGGCCTCTGTTGCTTATCGTCGCAATTGCTGGCGTTTCCCGGGCGTACTCCAGGTCAGGTGCATCTGCTCGACCTCGAGACGGCAGTCGTGCGAATCATCCCGGCACATACATCTCCCCTAAGGGCTATTGAAATTAGCCCAGATGGTGAGATCATTGCAACGGCAAGCGAGACGGTGCGTAGGGCTCATCCTTTTTCCTCCATTGGGATAGCTAACGTCCATTGCAGGGCACATTGATACGCGTGTTTGGAACAAGTAATGGTGCTCGTATTGCCGAGTTAAGACGGGGGGTTGACCATGCGTCTATTTTTTCGATATCTATCTCACCGTCCAGCCAAATGCTGGCCGTTACCTCAGACAAGTCGACGTTGCATGTATTTGATGTGCCTCATCCTTCAAAGGGTGCAAGACCAGATTCAAGCAACCCTAACCGACGCCTCACCTCGATGGGTAGTGGCAGTCCTTCGCCAGTGGGAGATGAAGCTCCAACTCAGAAGTGGGGTATCCTTAGCAGAATACCCATGTTACCACGTGTGTTTTCGGATATATATTCTTTCGCGTCGGCACATTTCGAGTTGGGCGATGCCATACCTCAAGAATCCTCACTTCTTGACAGCGTTTCTGAAACCTCCAGGCCGCGGAAGGGGGTTATCGGTTGGACAAGCGACCACAGCCTCATTGTCATCAGTGCTGGACGTGACGGGCGGTGGGAAAAATTTATCCTTGCAGAAGGTGAGGATGGAAAGCGCTATTGCGTCCGCGACGGCTGGAAGAGGTACCTTGGCCCGTCATGAAGCGGCTCTCGATCGGTACTTGGTCTTACGATTGAGCCGCATATTCTCAATCAATGTGACCAAAATTAGGAGACGGATGTTCGATTCCAAGAGTATTCCACTCAAGCCAAGTCAATAAGCAGCCGGGGATCGCGATATCTCTTCGGCATCCTATCGAAGTATTTGGAAGTAAACCATATTTGCGGCGGTCGAGCAAGGTCCCTATCAGCCAGCTTGGTATCTGGAAATGCACATTTTAGTTGCAATCGGCTTAGTTATAGCCACAAATCAATTCCAGCCATGGAATAGCTCAGAACTTGTCCTTTGACCTGTGTGCATGCTTCCCTTCCTGATCTTCACGTATTGTCCTGTGGCTGTCGTAACGTGACCTTTTTCTAGCACTATCATGGCGAGAATTGTGAGCCCTTTCTCTAGGACTACGCGATCTGGAAGAGCGACGGCTGCGGTGATGGTGCCTCTCCCTGTGGTCCCGGGATCTGGGTTTTTCGTCTTGATCCCGCCGCGACCTCGCTGCAACCTCTTCTCTTTTCTCGCGAACGAGAAATTCTTTCATGGGGTCTTCATCGTCGTGTTCATCCTCGAGAGCCTTAAGCTCATGCTCCTCCTTCGACATTAGCCGTTCTGCCTCCTTGTGGTCATTGGGCCCCGCGGAGTCGTCTATATTCGAGCGCATGCCTTTACTCTCCAGGGCAAGTCCTTTATCTGGCTCCTCGTCCTGCTTTTTGTATCTTGTATGATCGACTCTCAGGACTCTGTTCATTATTTTTGTACCACCGAGGTTATCAACGGCTAGGTCTGTACTCCTTTGGTCTTCATATTTTAGAAAAGCAAATCCTTTCGATTCTCCTGTTTCTTTGTCGCGCACAAGATTTATAAATGTCGGTTCGCCATACTGAGAAAAAATAGTTATGATGTCGCCCTCAGATAGCTGGAACGGGAGCCCTCCTATGTAAATATACGCCGTATCTTTGTAGTCGGAATGCCATGACGCCTCTGGGGAACTAATGCTCGTTAGAAGACTTGAACCACTATAACTCCAGTTCGATAAAGTTTCCTTAACATACACTCCATTTTCTAGCTCTCTCCTATTCAGCTCTTGGACTTGGCGTATGCTGTTCATGGTTGCGAGACTGTGTGTGATTTGAGGATGTTGTTGTCGTGCCCAGAACCTGCTACTTATTTATTATCTGCAAGGCTGACACACGGGAGGTCCCGTTATCGACGGATAGGTACTTTCAACTCCGCAGTGAAGTCAATCAAAAGGAGGCCGACAACGCCAACTTCCGAAGAGAGCATTCAACAGCAATAAATAAGTGCATATGGAGCCTATTGTCGCCTCTGTTAGTAGAGACATGAGCAGCTGGTTGTGAACCACATATACAGCCTGATCCACCCCAGGCAAGCTTTGACATACTGCAACTGGAAACACGATAAACAATCATGTCAATACACACACCAAACCCCCAATTCACGGAAGATGACGTGCAGAAGAGCTCAGACACGTCGAAGAAGGAGATGTGGTCCTCCATGTTGGACAGTGTAGCTAGCGGAAAACGCCTTCCAGAGAGGAATGTTTTTGTTTTAGGTGGGCAAAAAATACCAAGATGTTCACATGAACGACCTTCTAATAGAGGCACAGGGGGCTCATCTGATAGCCAAAAAGAGTTCCTGGAGGCTCTATCTTCGGAATCATCAACAAAAAGATCCCAAGGCCGGCATGGAAACAAGAAGCCGCCAGTAGCAAACGATTTCGCCCTTGGGTATACCTACCACGATGTTCTGGACGCTGACCATGAAGGTATGAATTACTGGCATCCAGGACCTGCTTGACCTGACTAACACAAAAAAGACACCATAGCTCGACTGTCCTTGTACTTGTTGGCAGATTCCTCTCCAACCTTCACTCCGCTCTTGCGCTCGCTCCTCACTCCCGAGTCAATACCAAACACCTTGATTGTCGTTTTACTCGACTGGTCCGAGCCATGGCTCTGGTTGCAACAATTGAGGGATTGGGTGAAGTTATTGCGGGTATTACTCGTCTCACTTAGTCCGGAGTGTAAGGCCAAAATGGAAGAAGTCATGATCCGCTGGCGTGACAGGGGAAAGGGAACGGCTTTGGATGGTGGAAGTTCTCTTTCGTCTGAAGGTGAAATCAGCCTGCCTCTAGGTCCCGGAGAATGGGAGGATGCATTAGGGCTACCGCTGTGTGTCGTTTGCCAGAATGTGAGTAGTTCTGGGTCAGAGGTATACTTTACAATACTTATTATGAACAGTCCGACAAAATGGAGACACTGGAAAGGGAGAGTGCTTGGAAGGAGGAGGAGTTCGATTTCGTTTTGCAGACGCTGAGAACCGTATTGCTAAAACGTAGTACCTCCTTTTCGCAACCAATGCTTCATATGCTAACGTTGTGGCTTAGATGGCGCCTCTCTCATATATACAATACCTTCTGCAACAAGCCAACTCCGACCTTTGATACACTCGTCACTTGGTATCCAACCACTATTAAAAAAACAAGCTTTGAAGCATAACGTTATTGACCGGGATAAGGTTGTTGTCCCACCAAATTGGGACTCTTGGGGAAAGATCCGGGTTCTCAGAGATGGTTTCGATGTCGAGCGAATGAGCCAGGGGTGGACTTCTGACATTGAAGAGGACCCAGTATATACCAGCAGGAACACAGCAGAACGTGATCAGAATGGGCTTCCAACGGATTCCCAAACATCCGGGGGACATTTGAGCGCCATATCCGCCTACGAAGACGCTATCCGAGATCCTCGAGGCGATAGTTCCTCCAATATGCACGTCAACTCCACGGGCCAGAAAGTGGAGATTAAAAGCCAGGAGACGCAAGCATTCCTAGCAGCCCAGCTTGAGGCTCTGGAGCATATACGTAACACTGCAGAGCCTGAGCGAGAGCGTTCGACTAGGCAGAAATTCTTCGCGGATGAGGCTATCGTTCCAGTTGAAAGCCACATTGGGCCCGTACAATGTAACATGGGGGGTATCGAGGTCGACGTAGATGATATGCTCAAACGATTAACGGTACGTATGATATAAATGCCTCTGGGAATAACATGTGTTTTAATTATGCTAATTAAAATAGGACCACAACCGGAGTTTGGACACTGAAACTCCTAGCATGTCAACGCCGGATGGAAAGTCCCAAAACGAGGCATTGGCATCGTTCTTTGCCGGACTGGTAAAAAGAGGCGGAGGCAGCGCAGCGAATAGCCCAAAGCCCGGGGGCGTATAACAAATCGGCGTTCGTGTCCTAGTATTGGTTTTGTCAGGTTGCTGGTGGTCGATTCATGATACCCTCGGGAAGTTGTCTTTTGTGCAGCTAGTCAATCAGATGCCGATGACCAAATTTGTATGCACTATTACCCATAATCATTGTTATAACAAGTCACTACTAAATTACCTCGAAATTAATAAATTAATTCCTACGCTGTGAACTCATCAAAGTTGTTATTGAATAGTTTCGCTGCCACCATATTTTCATACATACAATTAGAGTGATTATATACTGTTTCCTAGCATTATTCATGTATGGCTAGACTGTGGTGTATAACCAGCGCCATATATTTATCCTGTAAAGTAGCTAGTATCACAGCAAATGACTGAATTGCCACCCTACAAACCTATATATAACCTAAGCTAACTTACCTATAACAGTACCTTACACTTTAACTTAATATGTAACTTAGTAACGTAGGTCATGGCCAGAGCGGCGCCATGGCCAGAGCGGCGACTTGGCTCACCCCACCAAAATCCAGAGCAAGAAATCCAAACCACTAGCTTAGAAAATCGAAAATAAGTTAATAATTACAATGCTAATTCATCCAAATCGCTGTCATATAGCTCCTCTTCACTCTCTTCATCTATTTCCTCAATTACAGCTTTGTTTCTAGGTCGTGGCGTTGTTCTAGGCCTCTGTGAAGCTGTGGCTGTTGCTGCTTCTGCTTCTACAACTTGCGACCGGAGTTCTTCTGTAGAAATGTGGAATTGACCCTTTAGAACTGCTCTCTTACCCTTATTCTGCACTCTACGCTTCTGGATAATTGAGCGTAAGTTATCACACTCTCTTTTCTGAAGGGTATTGCGTGTATTAAGGCGTTCTGTCTCGTCTGCTAACTTATGGATATATTGCTTTGTAGGTGTATTTAAAACTCCTTGATTTATAGCTGTAGAGAGTACAGAATTCGCTTTTTGAAGGGTATTAAAATCAGGTGGACTACTGTTTAAGAATACCTTCTTAAAAATATCATGCTCTGTAGGAGTATGTGGTCGTTCTACTATAACGTCTGCAGTAGGAAGCGTAGCTGCTCGAATGACTGTTTGCGGCTGGAATGGCTGTAGCCCACTTCCTCTCTAAGTAGAATTAATATTTGAAGTTGAAAAAGCAGCTGCTCTTGCTTGTATATATGCTTCAAGCCACTCTGCTTTCTGTATGCGTAGGAGTTGCGCCTCATTTAGGTGCGAGAGAGCAGTTGTAAGGTGTTGCTTTAAGGGTCCAAAAATCGAAATATCAAGTGGCTGTAGAACATGAGATGTATGAGGAGGTATTATAAGGAGCGATATTCGATTTTGAATACAGTGTGATATAAAGCTTCCGCTTATATGGCTATCGTGGCCGTTGCAGATAAGGAGCCTTTGTTGTAGTTTTCCATTTGGAAGTGTTGCCTTTGCTCTTGTAGAGGGCTCAAAAACGCGTTTTAGCCACTCTAATCCATGAAGATTGCTTGTCCATCCTTTTGTGTTTGCAGAGAAGTGCCATTTCTGTATAACTTCCTTCGGAATCCAGCTTTGTAGGATGTTCTGTCCTTTGAATATAATAAGAGGGTCAATAGCTGTTCCGTCCATGCAGATGCATTCAACAGCAGACACCTATTCCTGTCGGCCAGGATGGGCCTGAAAACGCGTACGGAGCGTAGAGTCGACTATAATTCGTGTAGATTGCATAGTTCCAATTGAAAATCCAGTCTCATCCATATTGTAGGTGTTGTAGTTTTCGATTTTTAGCTCTGTTGTGAGGCTTTTGTACGCGTCAAACCACCCCTTCAACACCTCTTTTGTCACCCCATTCATCCTCTGTGCCTCAACTCTACGTCCTAACTTAACACGTAAATTAGGATGCCTTTGAATGAATCGTGGCACCCACTCTTGGCCAAGAGGTAAGTTAGGTATTTGAGGTAGTTGTTGAGGTTGTAGTTGTGATTGTAGTTGTTGTAGGTGTTGTTGTTGAGGCTGAAAAACGCGAAAAACGCGACACTTATTTGACCGGACTTCATCTGTAACCTCACGTAGTATCCGATGGCTAGGAGCGTAGCCGCTTGCAGTAAGCTCTTTAATCCACTTTAAGAGGGTCTGCTCTTGGTTTTTGGATAGGAGTTAATGCTTCTAATGGGATTTTGCAAGCGTTCCACATACACTGCTTATGCGCCTCCGCACAGTATCTGGCCTAAGTCCTAAGGCAGTAGCTGCAGCTTGCGCAGTTTTATATTTTCCATTTTCTACTCCTAAAACAGCATTAGAAAGTAATATATCACGCTCTTGAGCCTTAATACTCCTTTTCTTAACCATAGTGATGATATGATAGTTGATCGTTGATTGTTGTGGTTTGGTGTTCTTGCTCTGGATTTTGGTGGGGTGAGCCAAGTCGCCGCTCTAGCCATGGCGCCGCTCTGGCCATGACCTACGTTAACTAGTATTACTATTTACCTATAGCAATTAATTAAGTTTATATAACACTAACGTAGGTCGTGGTGTACTAGGTCTTATGGTGTACCAGGTCTAGTGGGGTTGGAACCACCCCATTAAAACCACCTAACCCCATTAAACCATTAGAATTACAATCACCTCAAAATTGTTCAAAAGAGGAGTATGAAGGCTCTAGAACGCGAAATTAAAATAGAGAAAGCAATATTAGCAATCAAATCTAGTTAGTTTAAGTTAGTACATGTAGCTGCTAAAGCCTTAAAGCTACTAAAGGAGTCCTTAAGATGCTATATAAATGGAGTTAATATACGCAAAGAAGCCCGTTAGAAACAGTAACTTCTATCTAAAAACTAAGAGTAGACTCTCCTAAAGTGAATTAAGGAGCTTACTATAAGCAGCTACGCTCCTAGCCATTAGATATTACGTGAGGTTATAGATGAAGTCTAGTTAAATAAGTGTTACGTTTTTTAGCCTTAACAATAATACCTATAACAACAACCTTAAACTTAACAACTACAACCTTAAATACATTCTAAGTTACCTCTTAGGTAAGATTAGGTTCCACGATTCGTTTAAAGGCATCCTAACTTACGTGTTAAGTTAGGACGTAGAGTTAAGGCATAAAGGATGAATGGGGTAATAAAAGAGGTGTTAAAGGGGTAGTTTGACGCGTACAAAAGCCTTATAATAGAGCTAAAAATCGAAACACATAACACCTATAATATGGATGAGACTAGATTTTTAATGGGAACTATGTAATCTACACGAATTATAGTTAATTCTACACTCCGTACGTGATTTTAAGCACATCCTAGCTAATAGGAGTAGGTGTCTGCTATTAAATGCATTTACATAGACGGAACAGCTATTAACTCCCTTATTATATTTAAAGGATAGAACATCCTATAAAGCTAGATTCTAAAGGAGGTTATATAAAAATGACACTTCTCTATAAATATAAAAGGGTAGACAAGTAATCTTCATGGATTAGAGTGACTAAAACGTGTTTTTAAGCCCTTTATAAGAGCAAAAGTAACATAAAATAGACGACTATAGTAACGGCTCCTAATTTATAACAGCTATGATAGCCATATAAGTAGAAGCTTTATATTACACTACATTTAAAATCGAATATCACTTCTTATACTACCTCTATATACTTCACATGTGTTATAGTCACTTAATGTTATAATTTTTAGACCTCTAAAGCAACACCTTATAATAGCTCTCTTATACCTTAATGAAGCATAACTCCTACGCATACATAAGTTAGAATGGATAGAGGCATATATTAAAGTAAGAGTAGCTGCTTTTTCAACTTTAAACATAACTTCTGCATAGAGAGGAAGTGGTCTACAGCCATTTCAACCACAAA